>CM033032.1:19332546-19475046 GCA_019207045.1 Branchiostoma floridae x Branchiostoma belcheri | reverse complement strand
ACACAGCATAAAGGCTTGTATGGTAACTGACAGCATCAAAGTTCCCTTACTGTCTAAAACGTTAGTGTACAAATATCATACTGTATCGTATAAAAGCTGGGGTTAAATTTACAATTTACAGTGTGCGTGTTGTATTTGACATTAAATACCTCGCTTCTTTGCGTGCGTGTAGTGTGCTTGCTATTTGCCATTAAACACAACGGAAACCGTATACTTTGCATAGGGCATGTTTTGAGTCGATACTCTTCTCAGCGACCACCTGTCCAAATCGACCGTTTTTGTCCGGTCCCCCGTGTGGTCGTCTTGGGCAGGTTTGACTGTACATCAGAGCTTTACACCATCTTTAAACAGAGATGGCGGGCGCCATAGACTTTAAGGCAACTTATGATCCACCGCTTGCGGAGTCACGTGTGCTATCGACGTGACGGAAGTAGTGAATTGTTCCTTAAGCTTCTTTGACCAAGACTGGAGTCGACAGAAGTTATTTTTTGTTTGTTAATTACAGTTCAATTTTATTCACATTGAGTCGACAGAAGTTAATTTATGTACTGGATGAAGGTATTATGAATAAATGTTCTATATCTAGCGCGATCACCAACGGTCGTAGACCATCCGGTACGATTTTAATCTCACGGAATTTTCAGAGTGAAAGAACCAGCCTCTGACAAGGATCTAAGATATCCCATTCCCTAGGAAAACAGCCTTAGTATCAATGCCCTAGACTGATCATGAAACTAGAGACGCTTCCGTGAAATTATAAGAAACAAATTATAAGAAAGAATTCGAAATTACAAGAAAGAAAGTCCTTCTACATCAACACTTTTTGAACAGTCAACTGTTTCCCTCCTGTCTTCAACTTATCAGCCTTCAAAACTAATTCCACCGATATCTGCGTGCACAATTCTTTCAAACTTCTTAGTTCATTGCCTTGAAGTGGTCTAATGGCCTTGCTCTTAATAACGATCTCGTGAACATAAAAAGGCAGCATCAGAATTCTAGCACGGACTCTCGTGATCACATAGATTCAAACGACGTTTTATGTTGAATTAACTTAGAATAAGTGCATGGCAATGATTTTCTACTGAAAACTAGTAGTCACACTGCTCTACATACCGCATATATTACAGGGACAGTGGCATTTTATGCTCTTTTTTGACTGAGCTGATTTTACGCTGACTCAAATGTCACCAGGACATGGCGCCAAGCGTTCTATTTTATGCTCAAAAGGCCAAGAGTTTTGAGCTATATATTTGCTGTCCGTTTGGGTTTCCATCACAGGACACGCAGAGGAGTTACGAGAAAGGTCAGAAGACCCACAAGTCCTAAGAGGAGAGTGATTCATTGATGTTTCAACGTACAGCTGTGTCACCCTTTTTCTTGCTTTTTGCTTAGTCGTACATCATTTTCCACGTAAAAGTTTGAAGCAGTGGCTTCTGGGGAACATGTAGACGCGGAAGGAATATTTCACACCCCCTGTGGGCATACACCAATGATGAACTTCTCCAAATGGTCATAAAATGCACGATTAAGGGAATTCCTGCCAGATGTAGTCGGGCAGATAGCGGGTTTCGAAATGAAGTACGAAAGGGCATGATATTTCAGTATGAGCACAGATGTAAAAAAATACTAATAAATCTTATCCTTCTTATTCTACGGTAACATAGGCGGCGGTGCCTTAGCTTTAGGGTGTATCCCCGATCGGGCTTTTATTAAGCAAAACCTTCCCCATGGGGCCTGAAAAACCGCGGGGATACCACTCGGTGTTGCTATGATTAGATCACGGCGACTATTTGTGCCTGCAAGGGTCCCTAGATGATTTGAACTCAGTTTTAACAAATCTGGGGGCCCAGCCGTGCCCAAAAATAGAGTGGTAGCCGCATGGCGTCCCCTTTCCACACGTTTTATCGTAGCTTTAGGCTTAGGTACTATTTCCGAAACGGGGCCCGGCCGGGGTGCTTGCGGAAACGAAAAATGATATTTAAAAACATTTATAAAAAGGGGGCCCGGCCGGGCAGCTTTTGGGAGCGAAACCAGTGATATAACTGACATCAAAATACACAAAATCTCAAAATAAGATTTAAGGGTATAATTTGTGTATTTTTCCAGGTATATGATTTGATTTTTCGTTTCTTCAAACATCCCAGCCGGGCCCCGGTTTGGAATTGTGACCAAGGCCTACACAAATACACAAATTATGCTCCTGACTATTTTTGAAATGTTTTATGTGTTTTGTTGCCTTTCTTATGATATTGTGGAAAGTTACCCGACCGGGCCCAGTGTTGGGGATTTGGGAGCTAATCCTTGAAAGGCCTTAGTCGAGCTCTGTACGGTTTGTAATGTGCTAGTTTTCTGATTATGTATCGGTTCTAATAAGTACAAGTACTTGTAACTGTGAGCCACCTACTTATGAAAAAAAAAAACATTGTAGAATAATTAATGTCGATTGCTAATAACAACTGTTACAAATACAGATGTAATTACGTGAAAAGGCTAGGAAAATTCTAATCTATAGATCCAAGGACGTTATATCAGACGTCCTTGATAGATCCAAATAAGCCAAGCTAAGTAAACAGAGTCTAATAAGGCTAGGCATTTCCAAACCGGGGCCCGGTCGGACTGTTTGTGGAAATGTAAAATAGAAATGTAACGTGAAAATATACACAAACAACGCCCAACAATTATTGAAATTGTTATAATTTGTGTATGTTACAAACTGTATGTGTATTATGTATATTACTCCTGGAAGAGTAGTTGTTGCAATGATATGTCAACAGCTAAAGGAGTCAATGAACAATAAACAATAAACAATATTATTCTCTTAACGCCTTCTGTAGTTTGGTGCCTTCTATATCATATTTTCCCGAAAATTGTCCAGCCGCGGGCCCCTGTTTGAAAATGTGACGTAGGCCTACGTAGGATGATAAATCTACTCAACAGATATATCACAAAAAGAACGTAGGAGGCATATTACTTGTAGATATATCTCGTACGATATCTCTATAGACTCGTAAAATTCATGATGATGGCCTGTTATTTTCTTCGTCTTGTAGGATGATAAACATATACTTATTAATCTTCAGCAGTAACGTCGATAGAAGTGCAATCTCCAAATGTCAAATGAAGGTCTCAATTGGCTCGTTTGGAAGATACATTACATTATTATTGAGCTAGATGATAGCCCGGGGTGTTCTATACGTCATGTAGTTCCTTGTAGACTAGTATTGGGAGATTTTCAATACGCATTGGGCTGTATCCTGTGTAACTGATTGGCTAATTAAACAAAGGGAACCAGACGATAGAAGCTGATGGGCCTGTTCTAGTCCCATATGGGAAAAACTGCTGTGGCATTGCATCAGGTGTGAAGCTCTGATAAGGACAGCTTCAAAAAGCAGCTACTCAAGCGACGGGATTTGCTTTTGGAAGTGGTCAGACGTTCCAAACACCATCCAATCATTCTCCAGTGATACTGAAGCGTCTGACTGGTTCCAAAATCAGATCGTTGCTTTTTGACGTATCTTATTACGTAAATATCTAATCTTCATCAACAAAAGGAGAACTTTTCTGAGGATAACAAGTTAGCTGGATAAAGATGCTTGTAGTGTATAGTGGCTCTTTGGGCCACAAGTTTCCTGTTTAAGAAGCAGGGTAATTTTGATAGGGAAGAGTTGCTAGCCCTTCCTCTTTAACGTGCTCGACGTATCTCCATTTCACGTCGCTTCTAGAAGACTACAGCAGCCTCAAACAAGATGTCTACCCAGGATTAAACCTGTGGCGTCTCTAAGTTACAAAATGATTTTAATAACCAGGAGCTCAACTGTGAGGCTGCTACCAGTTGAGCTACAGGGACATCTGAAGACTACAATGGCGCCATTTTTTGGATGACTGAATTGAACACGAAATTGAAGTGGACGTAGATTGAAGTCGAGCTTCATGATCAAGACAAATGTTTTTTTTTTTTTTTTTTTTTTTTACCTAGTAGCATAATGCTTATGATAAGGGTTGTCATCTTCATAACTTAATCCAGCGGGCCTTCTTCAATTGTATAAACCTACAAAATAAATCACAACTGGACACAAAGTATAGCTATGGCGATGACCTAGTGAATAACAAATGTTATGTTCATTCTGGCAAAACCATCGCAGAGCTAGAGATGCTATCAATCAAAAGGCTGATCGAGTTCTGTGGATTGATTAAAAAGGGGTGCATATTGGCACCGAAGGTGACTTTGGTCTGATTAAATTCCGCAATGCAGTACAGACTGTCATCAAACATCATGCCAGATCATCAAGGGCATATGTTTAGTTAGCTTCTTTCCAACATCGAAGGTCGTATCCCTTGGACCATACAGCCTATACGAGTAAGACAACCAAGAGCTAGTTCACTGACAGTTTGCAACTACTAGTATGTGCATGAAAACATTAACAAAAACACTGAACACCATACCTTCAGCACGTTGTGTAGTTCGACTCTGGAGATCTCGCCATTGCCATCCAGATCGTACATGTTGAACGCCCACTTCAGTTTCTCCACTACCGAACCCCTCAGAAGCGCACTCATGCCTGTAAGATACTCCCTAAAGTCCACAGTCCCACTGCCATCCCTGTCGAAGGCGTGAAAGATCCTCTTCGCCATCGCTATCTTCCTCCCTTCGTCTCCGGAAGGGAAGAAGTTGACGTAAAAATTGACGAAGACGGGCTCCGTGAGCAGACCGTCCGGGCAGTCGGCGTAGAAGAGCCGGTACCAGCTCTTGACTTCCGACTCGCGGAAGTTGGTGATGCGGGTGAGCTGTTCCACGATGTTACGCCGTCTGCTGTGGGTACGGGAGCGGAGAGCAAGTCTGGTGCGGAATTTCGTCTTCACAGCCCCCATGTTGTACCTCCCTCCTCACGCTACATCATAAAAGTATAGTCAGGAAAAAAAAATGTTGAAGAAATGGTCTATACAGTGTATCCAGACCTATCTGCGCTGTGATATATCCGGATTCAATTTGGCCAAACGGATGCTCCTCTACTTCACTGCCTACTTTGGTGCATAAGGTGGTCACCAGAAGCAGCTGTGTAACTATAAGATGTGATCTTTCTAACACGCACATTCCATGAGCAAGTCTAGCCACGATTTCCGGCCATACATTTTGCCAAACGTACACGATTTCTTCTCCCTCACAGCCTTAGGTGCTCTACAAAACGACGTGCTCTACCAAAAATAGTCTGTTCAGCGCACACGGTCCAAGGGAAAATGAATCTGCGATGTATCAAGCTTCAACGTGTACCAGAAGTGCGTGATTCGCTCTTCACTACTGCTTTCTTTGATGTGATGCAGTTTTGTCAGGAATAATGGCTATACTTAACTCAACTAGAATCCCTTCTAGTAGTCGAACACGGGCGGGAGGAACATAGGGTTTTAAAGTCCACATTCTAATTCCACATTCCACGTTCTTACAGATTGCCAGTGAGGCAATGACAGAGAAACAAAGAAATAGTAATCTATTACATTTGACAGCGGCAAATTATTCACTGCAGATTTGGTTGCGAAACAAATCACGGTAGAGCAATTATCAGACATAATGGCTTTGAAAGTAATGAAAGTGGATTTGAAAAGTGATATGAAAAACCTCAAAGCGTCCCATAAGACCACTTAAATTGGCCTCGTGGGAGTAGCTTAGAACAGTTGGGATTTCTCCTTGATGCGAAGTGACTGCATTTGGGCACACGGCGTAGTTTTATGGATGACATCCTCTGGAGAACCAAAAAGTAGTGCGGGAAGGCGAAAAATTAAAATAAATTCAGTAGAAAATTGCGGCTAACCCACAGGATTACAATAACAAGTTTATTGCGAATTCTTGCCCGTGGGCTAATTGCATGTAACATAAAAAGATTCATACAGTGTAAAATACAATGTCACAAGTGTCTTACTAGTCTAAAACTAGTAAAGCTAACTCTAGATCCTGGGTTTTTGGGTTCGACTCCTTTTTTGAAGACAGTGGAAGACGAAAGATCCCACCTTTTCTATTATGTGTGGGTTTTGTGATGTTAAAAGGAGAACTGTTTTCTTTTTGTCATTGAATGTGAGAAAGTTTGGGGGGATTTGATGGCCTCTTTGAACAGCTCTTTTCTTTCTTGATTATAGAAAGAGCAGTTTGACATAAAATGTATTTCGTCTTCCACCACGTTTGACGTACATTGTTTGCACGTTCTTTCACACACGGGTAGCCTCTTGTACCGCCCTCTTGTACCGCCCTCTTACAATTACAATTACAAAGCTGTCACTACGAATTGAACACCTCTTTGCAATAGGAGCCAGTTCCAGTTAATTGCACAAAAAATAACCGTACAGTCCTGTTAATTGCACGATATCACCAAATCCCGTGTTAATGTGGTCCAGTCGGATAACTTCACTTTATTGCAACATTGCACGATATACGCCGGCAAATGGGGAGTGCAATTAAACGGCATCTACTTTATTTGTAGGAAGCACGTGTCGTGTAGGTCTTCTTGTTCATCGTTGCTGACTCAGTTGAAGTAATCGATATTTCATATATTGAAAAGAACGATTAAAGAAGTAACGCTTGTTCTCCTTTATCCGTGGGGTGACCTTTATTCGTTGCATTTAAAAACAGCACATTTAGGAGTATCAAGTCTGTGGACAGTAGTTTCAAATTTTAATATTTTCAAAATGTTCCGATTTGAAACCACCGTCTACGCGTTCATATCCCTAAATCTTTTTTTTTTCTTACAAGCAACGAATATAGGTTACCCTCGGATAAAGGTGAACCAGCGTTACAGTACATGTACAGTATAAGCAGACCTGACATATGGCTCCAATGACCGTTAATGACACATGACTGTGATGAAAATACTCATAAGGGCAGTTTGACCAAGGGGTTGACATGCTCGTTTAGCGGTAGTATATAACAAGTTTTACAAAATCCAGCACATGCTGGCCTTTTGTGGCAAGATGACTTTGCAACTTCTGAATTTGCGTGGAGCCTCGAAGGGGGTGATTTTTTTTCTTTTTTAGAAAAGACGAAAAGGAATACATGCACCTATGTCATCCACACAATCAAGTCAGTGTTGCCTAAACGTTCTCATGAAACAATAACGATCAAACAAGCACAACAATTTGTCAAGTAGCGTCTCTCTAAGACTTAACAACATCTCTCCATGTTTTGAAAAATATTATCTGATCGCCCTCCCACGGAGCAAAGCTCTGCGCCATCCTAACGTTTTATCGCTCTCCCACAGGCGCGGTATGTATGTCTTGCTTGCCTCTTAGTATCGTATACTTCAGTGCAGTAGAAAGAAAGTGGTGAAACGTCTCCAGGCGAAGCAGAATTGCGCAGTCATGAATTGATAACCTTCCACTCAACAAGCCTCTGTCCCTAGCTACACACTTCCAAGAATCTCTCTGTAACCCTTTAAGTCTGTGAAATCTCAAGTGAGAGAGTTATGGCTTACGAAAAAAGGAGGTTCTAAGCCACGCCAGAATAGAAATTCTGAGTGAAGTAACGCCATTTTCCGTTGAAGCTTTTGGCTCTTTGTAAGTTGTAGATGGAGTTATGGTTCCTAGAGTGGGTGGTAAATTAGCCGGAAGGGTTTCGACTAGATCACATCCATTTCTGAATAGAATCCTCGGATGGCGTCACATCACTCAGAATTCCAATTCTGGCGTGGCTTAGAACGTCTGCTTTCCTTAGCCGTAAATCTCTCATTTGAGATCTGACAGGCTTGTCCTGGGGATTGTAAAGATAAAAATGATGGATTGCAGAAGTGATGAAGTAATCGCGAGGGAGTTGCGTCCATATTTAATTCAATCCAAGCCGCCCCTGTTATGGATGACATCCACGAATCAATTTTCATCCGTTTCCAAAAGAAAACAAAAATGTTTTCTTTTATATTATAAATCGTAAAAAATGATGATATATGAGCAATACATTCAAAGAAAAAAATCATCTAAAGACGGATATCAATGTCGCGCTGTGATCCTTTTTCCTTTTGAAATGAATGTACTGATTTTGCCATGAACTTATTCCTTGCACAAAATGCATTTCCGACCTCGAGCAACGTCTTTAGAAATAATGAAAGATCAAAGCTAAAGCATTTGTAGTTTAATATACATGTGTACAATGTTCGGTGAGTTTCATTATTTCTGATCATCACTTGTGAGATTTCATACTGAAGAAACTTTTTTGCCCATGTTTTTTTTTTCACATTCGAAAAGACGCCATCCGTATAAATAATGAAAATGGCCTAGTATAAGCTGTAACTCAAGCGTCAGAGTTTTCCAGGTCATGGCTACACAGGACCCCACGGCAAGGACAGGCGAGTTCTGGATAATGCCTTAACTCGCCGAGAGCAACCTGTTTTAGAGCCGATATGATTGACTTCACTTCCCGTGGCGCTCTCAAAGTCACAGACAACCGAGACTGCATGGTATTAATGCCTTTGAATACGTAACGTTCACGCTAGGACGTTAAATGGTCAACAATTATAGAAGCAGAAGACCGTAAAACGGTCAAAAATTTTAGTTGAAGTACCGATGGGTCACTGGCAAAGTATGAAAATTAAACATTTGTATGGCGTCATAGTCTCACAAGACTAGACCCCCATTCCACTTTGGCGGCAACCCGAATTAAACGGTGCACACCCAAGTTCTTGGTCGACCAGGGTCTATGGTAATGCAACCCCCCAAAAAAGATACGAAAAGGTTTCGAGTGTCTGGGTTTGAGTTCAAACTTTCATTATCTGATTCGAAATGACAATAAATACTAACATAGCGTAGGAAAAGCGTAGGAAGTAGTGCGTTTTGGTGAACATTGTATTCAGGCCTGAGCTTCATTTCCGGGTATCCGTCCGCCTTGAATTGTAAGCGATTCCTGGACCTAAATTGACCTCTGCTGTGCTGTGCAAGCGAAGTTGCAATACCGCGCGCTGGGGATGATTAAGAAAATGTAGCAGTAAAATTCTCTTTTTTGATTTGCTCGATTTTTCCAAAGGTTTTTCTCTTCCTGAGAACATCAGTTCTGTTTACGGAAAAAATGGATTTTTATCCAATGTAAAAATGCCCAATTTCGTGCATTATTTTCACATGAAAATAATGTTTTTCCCTCTAATTTTTCCAAATTCGAGCAGTTGAAGGATCAGTTGATCTTATAGCTGAATGGATATCCTCTCAACCCATGCACAGTTTGTTTTTTTGCTTCAGAATAATTTCCTGGAATAGATGGACGCTAGACTTGAGTTGAGAGTGTGCCACCTCCAATTGAAACCCGACATAAACTGGGATGTGTCTATGAAGGTTACACATCTAGGTAATAAGATACGCCAAAAACAGTAAATCAAGCAACCGGATTTGGTTTTGGAAACAGCCAGACGTTTTAGACAGACTAGGATATGACAACTCTCTCCAGTAAGATTTCTCCAGTGTCACTGACGAAAGTCACCGGCTGGCTGTCTGAAACGTCTGACCGTTTCCAAGTCATATCTAGTTGTTTGAGTAACTACTTTTGGCACAAACCGGGTTGTGCCCCCTTAAATTTCGCTCAATTAATTAATTAATCACTATCTATGCTATAGATTTACATGTTATGTTGTCTTTACAGCCGCACTGTTGCATATTGCATAATATCCATATTATAGAATCAAAAAGGTTCAATCAAATTTTGGTTGCAGCGAGGTTGCCGCACGATCACCGGCCATTGTAAGGCCTACGTCACATTTCCAAACCGGGGCCCGGCCGGGCAACTTTCGAACAAAAAGTATGATACAAAATACACCAAACTACCTAAGACTTAATGGAAATGGCCGTGAGCATTATTTGTGAATATTTTTACATAATTTATCTTTCCTTTTTACAGACAGTCCGGTCGGGCCTGGTTTGAAGTTAGTCTAATTTGGGCCATGTGACATTACTTTCTCAATGTCTGTACACGTCAGAAGACGGCAACTATACAATAAACGCCTGAAAATCGAAAGCACTGTACATCTTAACGTCGGTTTGACGGCGACTGAAAAGGAAAGTAAACGACGTATTTCTTTAAGGACATTTCCCAAGACGACGTATTGGCGCCATCTCAAGACATATCAAGACTTTCCTTCTCAAGCCAGTACAGTAGATATCATTTCACCACATCGACTAATGCTAGGATAAAATTCACAAATAGCAGCAAATGGATCTTCTAGTTGCACACAGAGGATAGAAGTCTTCAAAGTGTTCTTCATTTTGTCAGAAAAGAGTCAGTTCAATAAATAAAGATATGCATAGAAGCAGGCTGTGGGTGTAATAATAAGCACATTTATATATTAAATACTTGTTTTGATATGATCGTTATCATCATGGTAACGTGTATTTAGACGACGTTTGAAATTGCAGCACGTTCTGCACTTTGCTTCGTGCCACAGGTGGCTTGAGAGCGTCGTCCACGGCCGTAAAAGCCACACATTGTTTGTTTTGCTATTGCTATGACTGTTGACAATGTGTGTCGGCGCCCTTTAGCATACGATAATCTCATTAAAACCCATTTTCAAGGTCTCAGTTCAGTCCTTCTTACTCCTGGAATTAAATATTGCATTCTACGAACTTTCATTGAAATCTTGACAGGGTCAAAACCTAAATCGTACTTTTAGTATTATAAATAGTTCGATTTTTCGAAGTACGAAGTGAGGTCGAGACTGCCATGACAACTGGGAATATACTTCCAGATCTTTTCGCTGCGTATAGGCGCCAAGTGTACGCATCCTCCTTTGAAACGGTTTCTCCTTAATCTCGTAAGGTCAGAGGAGAACTGTTTCTAGTAACAACCTATACCATTCCCTTAAACATATCGAATAAAGTTTTCAATATGCCACTTATGCGGGAACACACACATCCTCAATTTAGTTGTGTTGAACGTGATACTACTCTACCCTCAAAGGAGCACTTTTCATCTAACTTTTTTACCACATGACTCTTGTAATTTCCCATGCATTAACTAGGTGCAACATTTTGTTTCTCTTCGGTAAACTGCTTGTAGTGAAAAGGCTTAATTCAACCCCGCACGGCAATGGTTAGGAACTTCCTTTTCAGAGCTAAGGGCATCGCCCACGGGTGGTAAGCACTCCACTTCCCCCGCAGCTGAGCCATTTCCCAGGCTGGTATCGGTTCAAGAACCAAGCTGACAGAGGCTCTTACAAACAGTGCCTTTTGCCTTTGGCAAGCCGTGAACATATATACTCAACTGACCGGCTTAGAGTGTTTTCCCGGCCCAAGTCCTACCGAGTAATGGTCTTTTCCTGATAAGCTATTTTTTTCGAGTCGACCTGTAGGCCCTTTTCAAATAATGTTCTACCGGTCTCAGTCTTACTAAGCTATTCTCTCTTTTTTTTTTCAAAAAGCGTGTCCTTTCAGCTTAACTTTCTACCGTCAGTCTGTTAATTACGTATTAAAATTTCGCTTTCGGGACATGTACTCTGTACCGATTTATTCACTATACTCGTACAGAAATTCGTACCTAGCTTCTAACAGAAAGCTTGGTATCTGACCAAGAATTAAGGCGTACAGGGTTCGTATCCTGTCATAATACTGATTCTGTGCCCTTGGAAAGGCGCTTTGCGTAGCTTTCTTCACTTCACTGAGGTGGAAATGAGCACCTACCACAGGTTAACACGAGTATGTTAACACCCTTGTTCATCTTGTTTTGTTACTGGGTAACACCCCTTGTGATGTTGGGGCAACCCACCCAGGGCGCGGTACTGCTGTCTTATTGGCCGTTACTTGGGTGTTGTAACACCTCTGCTTTGAACTTGACGGGGTCTGTTTGAAGGGTTGTTGAGTATGGTAGACTATTCCAGTCGGAAGTGGTTCTTGGGAAGTATGAGTATTTGAGATAATCTTTATTGGTCTTAAGAGCACCCCCACCACACTGATCGAAAAGAGTCCTTCCCGGTATGAGTGGATCAATTAAATCCGTCCGGATAGACAGTCTGTACTGTTCAGTACAAGCCTGCTGTGTTACGCCACGAGGTGGTTTACTTGGTATGCAACACAAGCACACGCACGTACCGCGGAAGCATTAGCTCAAAAAGATTACTGTTGAAAGATCGCAACAAATCGGCTACTCTACTAGGTATGGCACCGTGAGCTGCACTGATATTGCAAATTACCAGACTTACTGGTACAAAATACTTCATTTATCAACCAATGGAATTACACGTAAGGGCAAGGCAACACTGCCGCTTTCTGTGTGCAGCGATTGTAACGATTGTATATAGCTATTATACATTACAAGTGACAGAAAAATTGGCGTGATCGTTATGTTTGAATATCCTAAACGATGAAACATCTAACAAATGTTACATGACTTTTCAATTTATTTCATGTCTGCAATCTATAATAATTTAAGTTTCAGAGTGCTAGCATTTGTGGTTGTCGTGTTTTGACAAGTAACCAATATTTCATACAATACTGTTCATTTCCGGTCATATTTCATTACAAATACATCGCAAGGGACATAGACAAGATGGGAACTGCGTATTTCCTATTTGGCACCTGTATTTTTCAATGGTTGAGTTTGTTTCCTTAGCCTTAGTCTGCAGAGGATGTCATCAATAAAATTTACTTGCTGTGGCTTTACGGCAATTGAAAACGACTACACTTAACCTGCAACGCGAAACATAAAACAAATACTCACAAATACCCTTAAAAACAGTTAAGTTGCATTGACCATTTATCTTGACACTATAGCTCCAAGGCGTTTATAACTCGAACGATAAATCTTAGCGCAAAAGGGTTTAAGGTCTCATTGATGTATTACTCCGCGAGTGGGTACCCTAAAAGAGATCCGAGCCAAAAATGAACGGCTGCACGGACGCATGTTTTTAGCGGTGAGAAATTCCCCTTTTAGCCAGCGGAACTGATATCAAAAGATAAATTGGTGAAAACTTATTTGTAACTGAAGACATTAGCAGGTAAAGTTTTGCAGCCGCGCGCTAGGTCGGAGGTACACAGTCGTGGGTTCTGAGTGGTGCGGTTGTACACTAGCAGCGAAAAAGTGCCTTTTGTGGGAATTGACTAATCGTAGTTTGTAATTACTATAAAAAAAGTTCCTACGTATGGTTTACGTTGGCAATTTTTTCCCACGATATAGGGTAAATGTGCTCGACATAGAATGAAAAATCTGCTGAAATTTCACGTAGCTTCATTATAAACGCGCCCATTTAAACCACGAATTATAACATAGAAGTCTATGGGAAGAAGAAACTCATCAATGAGACCTTAATTTGTAACCCCTAAGCCTACAAGCAAGTAAAGGTGGTATCTCACTGCACTTGGGGCACAGGTGCTGCACTGCGGGGTTTGCTCACTGCGGCACTGTTTTGTTATTTCTACCGATTTTCTTATAATTTAGATATTGCGTAATACGCAAGAGTATAACTTTGAAGACAAGAAAATGCACAAAACGTAAGAAAATTTGTTATTTATCTTTGAAACTAAGTTCGTTGAGTAATCTTTCAAACCCCGCAGTGCCGCACCGGTGCCCCAAGTGCAGTGAGATACCATCTGAGAGAAAAGCGGACCTTGACATGAAGTTTTGCCTGAAAGATGGTTGGAATTTTGAAAGATACAGCCAGTAAAAAGAAAAAAAATTAAGAGAGTTTTCATTGATATGATGAATTATACTAGAGTTCTACGACCTCATACCTCCATGAAAATTTAGAGCTTTTGTAAATTTCATGCAATTGACTAAGACATTAACATAATTTATGCATGGTGTTGTTCATTATTGACAAACGTATACATGTCATTATTTATCATAAAGCGGTTTTGCAATTTTTACATAAATTATGCAAATAAGTTCATAACCATATTTGGTATCTGCTTATATTCCACCTATCATAATTAACACGTGTTACATTTATTGAAGTCCAGTTATTGAAAACAATGAAATTATACAATTTCCTCATTAATTATGTAAATTCAGTCCTCACTTGCATAACATGTATATCATTATGAACATCTTTGCCTAAGGTACCCGCATGCCTAATATGATGCCAATCCGTCAATCCTTTCTGCAGTTATCCTCTTTGGAATGTCTTGACAAAAATGCCCCTGCAGTTCCCAAATTTAATGTTAGGAGGCTGAAACTTGCCCCACTTTGTCATGACACTAACAGCTATCTACCACCCAAATTCCAAGACCATATCACGTCCAAGACAAGAGATACATAGAAAAAACTGCTATGATTGAATGTTGTGATTAATTATGCAAATTTGCTCCTATTGTGCATAATTGGTATTTCATTTTGTACAACATTGTCTGAGGTACCTATATACCAAAAATCATGTAAATCCGTTGTTCCCTTCTTGAGTTATCCTCTTCAGAAGTTTTTGACAAAAATGCCCCTGCTATCCCAAAACTAGACGCTAGGGAGCCCAAACTTATGTAATTTCTTCCTGAGCACAAGAGCTATCTAATACTTAAAAAATCGTGACCATAGCATGTTCAGAACACCAAAATAGCAAAGCCGGAAGTTGCGCTGCAGTACCAAGGGAAGCCGCTGGGGGGCCCAAAATCTATTCATTTCCAGCTTTTATCACACCCCACCAACACACCAAGTATGAAACCAATCCACCCAGCCGTTCTTGAGTTATCTTGTTCACAGACACACACACACAGACACACACACACACACACACACACACACACACACACACAAGCGCGGGGTAAAATATAACATCTATGACATTTCATGTTCATGGAGGTAATAACCTATTTTAGACAGGTTTCTCTTAGTACTAACGTTGAAATATCATATACCGAAATCTGGACGGGCTGCATCCTTGCCATTGGTGCTAGCTAGCTTATCACCATGTATCAAGGGTTTGATAAAATTTAAAGGCACATGGATTTTACATCGCGGGAAAGAGTAAAGCTGTTATTGTTATTGTTATTGGGTGGGCCGACTACTCACTCTTTGCAGCCAGGGGCTGAATTGCAAGGAGCTTACGATAGGCGGGGCTAAATCACAAGGGTCTGGAGCGAGCTGCCATTCGGCGCCACTCAGGTGACCTCAATACGACAGTAATTGCCCCAGGTGCGGCCAAGGTACTGTAGGTTTCGAACCACTCACATTGCACCATCGCACATGTGGCGGGTTCTTTAACGTGCCCGGGGTGTGGCTCTCCCCAGACACGGGACCTCCATTTAACGTCCTATCTGAGGGACGAAGCTGTTGTATTCATATTGTGTCACTCACTTCCTCCAAGTGTAGCTAACGGCAATATTTGGTGTGGCCATAGATGGACCGATTATTGACATTACGGCTTTCCGAAGATGTAATTGTGGTTCCCGGTAGAAAGCATTAAACTGTTTGTTGCTTTCAAAACGATTTATGGCCTTGTGTCTTTGTATCTTTGCCCTCTAATCCCATAGTTGTTGTACTATGAAAAAAGTGTTGTACCATGAAAAGGGGTTGTACTATAAAAAAGGGTTGTACAGTGAAAAAAAGCACATGTTGTACTATAAAAAGTGTTCTACTTTGAAATAAAGAGTGTTGTACTATTGAAAAAGAGTGCTGTACTATGAAAAAAGGGTTGTACTATGAAAAAGTGTTGTACTATGAAAAAGGTGTTGTATTATGAAAAAAAGGTGCTGTACTGTGAAAAAAGGGCGGCACTATATTATGCAAATTATCACATTTTGGCGACGCCTCAGGGGCTAGCCTACTAGTATAGTGTGCGTCCGTTTGACAAGAATTCACAAAATTCCGCAGGTATGTCAGGAATTTTTCCACGCCTAGTTGCATCATCCCTTTAGAGGGGAATAACTCGGGAATGGGTTGACGGATCTTCATGATATTTGGAATGTAGATAGCTTCAGAGATGCCTTACATAATCAAATGCTAATCATGCACATCAGGGGCTAATTTGCATAATTCATGAGGACAGTTTATAAATACACTGCATTTCATGTTAGACTACTCAAAAATATGCCATATGGAACTCAAAAAGAGAGAAATATTAGGCTTACTGTTAAGCATATATCCGATTGGCAAATATTCCCGAAATTCCACAGCAATTCGTCCGCGCGTGCGCAATTGCACCATCCTTTTGGAAGGGAATAACTCAGGAAGGGGTTGACGGATCATTGTGATTGATGTGTAGATAAATTCGGAGATGCCTTCCATAAATAAGGGCTATCAATGCAAACCAGGGGCTAATTTGCATGATTAATATAATTAATGAGCACAGTTTATTAAGCCACAGTATTTCATAATACTAGAACACTTAAACATGACAAATGTAACTAGCAAAGAGAGAAATATCGATAGACATCAATTATGCAAATTGTTACCTAATTTACATAATTAATGAGAAATTGTTATTACAGTGTTAAATGACGAAAATTCCATTCTTCCGAAGCCACAGTATTTCATAATACTAGATCACTTAAACACGACAAATGTAACTAGAAAAGAGAGAAATATCGATAGACATCAATTATGCAAACTGTTACCTAATTTGCATAATTAATGAGAAATTGTTATTATGGTGCTAAATGACGAAAATTCCATACTTGCGACATTTGGCAGCAACATGTACGTTAATTTGAACATGCATACGTAATTCATGTAAATTAGGGTCTCATTTACATAATTTATGAGAAAATGCTACAATAGCTTTCTTTGCTAAGACTTTCATACTTTGAACACATTGTTATTCAATTATTATCTGGTGCATTTGCAGCCAGTAGGTACCCAATGTGTTTCGTAATGAGGCTGATTTACGAACTATAAGCTATAGCAATAATCTAATTGCTATAATAGAACCTATTTCTGCATCACACTAGTTACCCCCGTCCCCAATATGCGCACACAATAACAACACATGACACTTGTATGGGGGGAGAGCGCCGCCTGGTTCAGGTACGCCAGAAAAAGTTTAATGAGAAACTTTGCCGAAAGAGCAGACCAATATCAATGAAAAACTCTTCTGTCCAAATACTTCGTGCATATTTTGCACTTCACAATTTCACCAAACAGAACAACATCAAACATTGCCGAAATTAACGACCAATTATACAAACACAGTTTAACTTTGACATTTGTGCATGGCATAATAAACTTACTTCATAGTACAGCTAGAACATCGTCTGATACAACAATACATACAACAATACAACAATATTTTCTGACTATGTTGTTTGCCGGCTACGCAACCCCTAAAAAAACCTTCCATTGTGTTTGAAGGCCAAAAAAATAGGGGACGTACACCAGAGCCCATTGCAAAACAACTTCCTACTCTGGGTTTTCTTGCTAAATCACATTTGCAAAAAAGAAGACACGGCAGTAGCTGTAGCAGTGGCGACCTCGAATGACTATCTCAGCTTGTCACTTCCTCTTATCCATTGTCTGCACTCGCACACCTGGATGCCACTCCCTCATTAGTCTTCACCTGTGTACAACACTTCACCTGCATAACCTAACTGTGTTACTGCAGAAACGCAATTTCACGCTAATGACTACGTCAAACGCTAGAAATTGTGATTCTTTCACTACATGTTGTAATCATAATAGTCAGTACATATCATGTTGTACAGTTTTTCAATGTCGAAAAAGCCTCTCTTGCATTGGTAACTTCAAGTTTAAAATCCCTATAAAAGGAATGGTTCGTTCTATTCATTTTATCGTAGACTCCAATCATAACAATCACCACCTGCGTTTCATCTGACCTACCCAAACTCAATCAGTTGGGCGAGGACAATGCCCGCAACCCGAATCCGACAAACAAGCCACCAACCACAAACTCGAGTCAGGAAAACGCAGAAAACGCCCGGAAACTGAATTATTTGTATCATGTACATGTACAGTATTTTACTTTCTCTGGACTGAAAGACTGGGACCGCCATAGCCATGCAATCTGAGCACTTTCTCGTCCTTATTAGGTTGTCTTGCCATGGCCGTTTAGTCATAGAAATGAGATTTTGACTTCCCTTTCTTCTGCTTATTTTTGTAGAATTGCACAGTATTAAGTATAGGTAGGGTATGCCCTAAAACGTTAGGGTGTTACATCAAACAAGTGGATTTACACAACGCAGATTATCCATTCAATTTACATAACTTTAGGTGATGTGACAAAGGGCCGTTCATGTCATGTGGCGCCGACCATCCGCATGCATCATTGGCGAATTGCCTGCGATTGGTTAAATAAGCCAGTGCTTGCATTGCATTGTATCTATTTACAAGCGTTGTGCAATGAACTTTGACTTGCCTTTTTCTAGCCCTCCGTAAGAACCACTGACTCATTCCTTTCGCTTGCTATCCGTCTTACGCAAACAAAAAGAATGAGTCAGCGGCAACTACAGAAGATGGTGCCTATCCTAGGCATAGAAACAGAGTCCTAGGCTCATTTTCAGCTGCAGTGCCGTAATGAACTGCTACCTCTGGTCGTGTGCTGCAATCAATTTCATTATCTCAGATAACCAATCGTACAAGAGCATATCTTTGACCAATAACACCGGCGGATTTTCTAGACTAGACCAATCGTGTATAGACTAGCCCCTGTGGTTACCTGTCTGAAACCCCAAAGTGTCGCGTCGTTCGTCTGCCAGCCGTCTGATGTGACAGACATACCTCGCAACTCCCATTACAAAAGGGCAGCACGACCGCTGTGAATCCTTTGTACTTCAAGCCGTGTCTAACCCAAGACAACAGGTTAGTAGGGTCGTTTTTCACATAGTGCATTTATGTGTTTTAAGCAAGTTATCAACAGTCCAATGTAATGCCAATAATCGGCAACGTTAACGTTGAATTCTTTTGTGAACGTTGGAGGACATAAAAACGCGGACCTACCGGCGCTTACTTGTAAGGCCTCACTGTGCTATATCAATACGACCGATCGCTGTTGTTGTTTACATCCGGAGTATTCGACGGCTGGCGCCTACCAGAATTGCAGTAGATTGGATTAAAAATTCATATTTGATATTCATATTAGCAGATCAAATTATCGGTTAATATGTAAATCAATCTTTTTCCAAACAGTCACCTGCTTTTTGCCTACCACTGCGTCACCGTGAGCGTGACATCATCGCGATCGCTCGTATTCCAACAAAGCAAGAAGACTGTCTCGACCTAATTGCTATAATTTCGCTTTGTTGCTTCCAGGATCTTATTGGTGCCATCAAGACGGATCAACTGCAGCTGCAATGTTCATGTTGGGACTTATCCCGGTGAGAGGTTGTCCGATGCCATCTCCACGGCTAGCTGTACGGTGACGTCCAGGAGATCGGTGCTCGTGTGAAAGCCCTGTCGGAGGACCCGAAACTAAGTTAAGTTCTTGTGTGTCTTATGGGGTGTGAAACGGAAACATATTGTAGAGATGGTCTGGGACTAACTTGTCGGTATGATAGGAAGTAAACAATTTGTGCGGTCTCTTATGTATTAAACTATAGGCCGGTGTCTCTGACATCGGTCTGTGGTAAAGTGCTCGAACACATCGTGCACAGCCACATGATGAAACATCTAGACACTCATGGCATTCTGTCCCTAGCGCAACATGGCTTCAGAAAGGGTCTGTCCTGCGAGAGCCAGCTGGTGCTTACCCTCCAAGACCTGGCCAAAAATATGGACCAGAACAAACAGGTCGATGCCGCGGTGGTTGACTTTAGCAACGCATTCGATACCGTGCCTCACGAACGTCTGCTGAGCAAACTCGAGCACTATGGCATTTCTGGCCTTCTTCAGTCTTGGCTTAGGGCCTTCCTTGCGGAGAGAACCCAGAGGGTTGTCTTTGACGGTGGAACATCTCAAGTACCAGCCAATTTTCGCCCGCACTGACACCTACAAATTCTCATACTTTCCCAGAACAATTCCGGAGTGGCATTCCCTGCCTGGCGCGGTACTAAGTGCTTCCACCGTTGAGTGCTTCCGTGCCAGGCAGGAGGGCTGCCCGCCCTAACCCGGGACCTCAACTCCCCCCCCCCCCCGCTACTTTGC
Source organism: Branchiostoma floridae x Branchiostoma belcheri (assembly GCA_019207045.1). Classification (NCBI taxonomy): domain Eukaryota; kingdom Metazoa; phylum Chordata; class Leptocardii; order Amphioxiformes; family Branchiostomatidae; genus Branchiostoma; species Branchiostoma floridae x Branchiostoma belcheri. Next base: position 19,455,080 of record CM033032.1, on the reverse strand, counting down.
CCCACGCGGGGTCATCTGGGGGTACCTATGATGATGATGATGATGATGATGAATTACAACAAAACAAGAAGGCTGTCTCGACCTAATTATAATAATTTCGCTTTGTTGCTTCCAGGATCTTATTGGTACCATCGAGCCCGGATCAACCAGAGGACCTGAAACTAAGTTAAGTTGTTATTTGTCTTATGGGGTGTAAAATGGAAACATATTGCAGAGATGGGCTGGGACTAACTTGTCATCGGCATGATAGGAAGTAAATAATTTGTGAGGTTACTTTAACTTTAAAAAATCTCTTGGTTGATGGTAAGGCGCTTGAGTGTGTTTTGTTGACATCTCGAGTGATGATGCAGGTAGGGGTTTATATCAGGACATTTTGTAAATGGAAGCTCCTTTTGCACTCAGGTCTTCAGCCCGTTTCTGTGTTGTACAGGCTTGATGTGTGGCTGGTTTGGTTTCTGTGACTGTGTCGATGGCCGGGATTGTATTCGGCCAGTTACTGTAAATTCTGTTTTTTTTTTAAACAGGGACTTCCCTGATTCACCATCTGTTGTCATTTCTGTTTTATGTCGTGGTCAGTGGTTGTCGGGAACCTAGACCATTACATAATCTGCCTTGTGTCGTTATCTTGGGTCCCGAACCAAGAGAACGACACAGGCCAGAAAGGAAAACAGGTGGCTGAAGAGCCTATTTAATATCAATAGCACTAGACTTCTCGGCGTCGACACAGTTACAGAAACCGAATCAGCTATTCAATGGGCTTGTATAAGGCAGAAACAGACTGAAGCCATTACTCTCAAAATTGTAACCAAAACAAACGGCAGCATTACTTGGAATTTCAGCAAAGCGCACTCTTGCGCTTTCCATCATTCAAGAGATCATGATTATTCCCACTATTTCTATGTTAAACCAAGAACTGAAATTACAATCACAAATCAAGTTATTAATAAGTTCCTGTCATGCCTCATTCACATAGCTAAGCTTACTTAAGTATTAGGTATAGTCTTTACCATATTTCTTGGTGAAGTTTCATTTTTGTCTCGTCTTTTCTACTGAGGATCATCGTACCGTAAGAAGAAATGTCTGGACGCGGAAAGGGTGGCTAGGGTTGGCGAAGGAAGGTGCCGAACTTGAACGATTCGCAGTCTTCCCACACATATGACAAGGTATCGTATCGTATTGTGTGAAAGCAGTTTTTGATTATAGCTAGGACAACGTTCTTTGCCAATGAATAACAATTCATTTGTGTTGGCAAGTTTAAGTTTATAGTTTCATTTTCAATGTTTGTACCCGAACAATTAATGCTCAGTACTTAAATTAATGCTTGAATGACGCATATGAATACATTTGTATTATGGTTGGAATGTTTGTCAGGTGGATCATGGAAAAGTTTGGCATACGCATTCTTCATCTGAATATCAGATAGTCTGTATAGAGGTTTGGGGTGTCCAGTTTCTAGGTACTTGCCATTGGACAGGCCTTAATCCTTTTGTGTTTGTGGCAGCGGTGGTACGGCAGCTGATGCATATGTCTGTTTCTTCTACCGATTTGTTAGAAATGACTGAACGTGGAAAGCAAGGAACGGAGTTGGATAATGGACGTGTACAGCGTCACCGTTACTGAAAGTGATTCGTGACAACGCCCGGTGCATCACCAAGGCACGAGTCTTTCCGAGACATAGACAAGGTATTGTACTGCATTGTGTGTCCAGTTCGTATACTCGCCAATGGACAGCCGGCGTTGAACCATTTGTGTTTGTTGCAGCGGTAGTGAGGCAGTTCATGCATGTCTGTTTCTTTTGCCGATTTCACAGCAAGGCCTGCCGGGAAAATGTGGGCAAAGGAGGTGCCATCCGAGGAGACAGTGGTCCTGGCGGAAGCCGTCTTGGTGCCACTTCCCATAGTTGGATTCGTTGAAAGTCGTCTTCATCAGCTTCTTGAGAAGACATTTCATAACTGGATGTTTAGAGGACAGTCCGTATGTCAATCATCTCTACAAGACCTGATGGACATCAGTCTTTCACGGACATATGACAAGGTATGGCACAGTGTGTTGTGTAAAATTAGGCAATCGGCCTATAGCTAGGCATGTTTGTAGCATTGTATCTTGTTTGCGCAGTATTGTCATTCTGTATAAACCGACAGTAGTAACAATTGTAGGACTACCCGAAACGTTCTAATTGTGTTGTACTGTGTTTTGTGAAAGTAGCTTTTCTTAATTGTAGGACGGCAGTCTTTTTCCTTTGTGCTGGTAAATTTAACCTTACAGTTTCAATGTCTGGACCCGAACAGTGCTTTGGAGAGTTTTATTTCTATAATCAAAATTATGACTGGTTGAACAGTTTGTGTGAGGTTGCTGATGCATATATGTTTGTTCTACCGATTTGGCAGAAATGCCTGAACTTGCTAAGGGCGAAGGAGCTGGGAATGGAGGCTTCAGGTGCTACCATCACTGACGGTGCTTCGTGGCAACATCCAGTTCATCACCAAGCCAAGGAGTCATTCAGCCTCTCCAAGGCTCATTTGCACGCAGGGCTTCAGTCCGTTTCTGTGTTATACAGGCCCAATGTGTGACTGGTTTGGTTTCTGTGGCTGTGTCGATGGTCGGCATTGTTTTTAGCGTTACTCTAAATTCTGTTTTTTAGAAAACAGGAACTTTCCTGGTTCACCATCTGGTGTCATATCTGTTTTATGTCGTGGTCAGTGGTTGTCGGGGACCTAGACCATTACATAATCTGCCTCGTGTCGTTATCTTGGGTCCCGAACCAAGAGAACGACACAGGCCAGAAATGAAGACAGGTGGTTGAAGAGCCTATTTGATATTAGTAGTTTAGTCCTTTAGACACACTATCCTTTTCTGTGTCGACACAGTCACAGAAACCGAATCATTGCAGACAGAATGCAAAGTGTACATTATGTATATCAAGATGTTAGATTCATGTAGTTAAGCTTGCCTATTCCCATATTTTTTAGTCAAGCTTCATGTTGGTCTCGTATTGCAAAGAGGTTTGGAGATACTGAGCTGTGTAGACATGCGTCTTTTGTAAGTAGTCTTTGTTTTGAATATATCATATCATGCCATTCCAGTACAGGGTGACTGTCTTTTGTTGTCACTTAGCCTTTGTGTTAAAAATGCATTTCAATTGTATTATTGTAATTCAGTAGATCGATTAATATTGCCCGTTTATTGATGAGTATAGGTTGTTTGTAGCCTTTTAAATCAGTCATTTGGAAAAATCCCTACCTAAGGCTTAGGCTGACGCTGATACTAACACAAAGACACAGACACGCACACACACTAACAAACTAACCCTTCCAAACACACAATAACATACTGATGCAACATCTTTTTGTCGAACACTAATAATCAGCTCTGCCTAAGCCTTAGACTACAAAATAACGTTGTATTCTTCGTCAAGTACAAAGGCGCCAAGCTACCTCTATACCATGTAATGACAATGTTACATTTACTGATCTGATTTTGGCTCTGTTGGCCACCGTGTCCTAAAGTAAGGGTAATTGTTAATCTATGTATGGAAGATGTTAAGATTTCAGTTCAATTTTTAAAGTTTTATATAGTGCTTGTGTATTTTTCTCAATTCATTGTGTGTTTTTTTAGATTTGCACACATATGTTTGCATATATCTATTTTGTCAATAATTGCTATCAAATAAACAGTTTGAAATCAAATGTGTAGTGTTTATTCTACACTAGAATTGAAAGGAATGGATTGTTTCACCCTCCCCACACCCTCAACTAGACGTAAAATGGATAGTCCTACCTCACAATATGAAAAGGTTGGGTTCCTTTCCCCAGACCCTTAACCCCACGTGAAATTGGTTGGTCCCTCCTTCCCCATACCCTTTCCAAGAAACTTTAACCCCACGTGAAATGGATGGCCCTCATTCCATATCCTCAATCCCTTGTGAAATGGATGGTCCCCGTTCATAGATCTTTAACGTCGCGTATACCCCATGCATATCAAATGGCTGGTCCCTCCCTTACCAGACCCTTAACCCCTTGTTAATGGATGGTCTCATTTTCCCCAGATCCTTAACGCCATGTGAAAAGGCAATTTATAATTGTACCCCTTCCCTTCAATCTTAACATTTCCAGTACATTCTGGTATACTCTGGTAAGTATTTATCTCCATGAAAATAGAAATATAGTTTTGGGTGTGTCTGTGTGTGTGTCTGTCTGTCTGTGTATCTGTCTGTGTGTCCGGATCTTGGTGGGGGCATAACTCAAGAAGCTCTGGATGGATTAAGATGATATTTGGTATGTGGGTAGATGTTGGGAAGACGAAGGTCAAGGTCAATTTTGGGCCCCCTGGTTTATATTTAGTTAAGGAATTAAAGAAGTCAAACCCATCATATAGCTTAGGTAGAAATAGATTTAGTTTAGACGTTATTCCCTTTTTATTTATCTATGAATATCATTTCCCTTCTTTGTTAATTATGTTTATGTATACCACTACTACTTTACTTTGTATGCAATTAGCCCTCGGGCATGAATTTGCAATAAAGATTATTATTATTATTATATTAGCTTTTCTTAAAGTCTTGGTAAAATTATTCATTGCCATATCCGACATTCCAGGGGATCAACTTTTGTCTCATGTTGAGTACGTTTTGTTTTAAGGAACTGCGAGTTCCTGTAGTGGATACTGCTTGTTACCCCCCATCCTCCATTTATACCACAGAATTGATGCATTCTGGCCAAAGCACTCAGAGCTGGAACCCAGTTGTATAACCAATGAAAAACATTTATGATAGGTCACTCGTCACAAGAGATCACCTCTCTTGTTAACAGCAATGCTCTAGAAACATCCATAAAACAATCTTTATACATACAGCCAGGCGAAATGATAGAACACAAATACAACACACTTACAACAACAATCATTAATACTTATAAACAATAAAACCGTCGCCATGGCAATAGTTTTTATTGCCACGCTTATTTCAAAGTGCAACACTTTTACCACACTATATAGATATAAACACAGTAATTGAAGAACTTTCGTCCGTTGCATTTTCACGGAGTAGCAATACATATATCTTGAAATTCACAGTATTATAACACTCTCTCTGTCCTTGACTTTCAAAACATGGCGATTAATCACTGCCACCGCTAGCATGGCTATAAAATTTGTCTCCTTGGCCCGAGCTTACACTTGTCACCATAAAAATAATGGGCGGATTTTTCTCAGCTTGGTTAAAAGTCTTCTGGATTTATTTTCATGACAGGAAATGGTACACCGAGGCTGCAGTAAGTCCTGAGATCTGAAATCCTCAGAACGCTACCGGCATTCCTATCAAAGAGAGGAGGCGGCGCCCATATGACTGGCCTACCCTCAAGCGGTGTTCTTTTCGACCGTCGCCGCTACGTCCGCAACATCAAGACGGATGCTGAGTGTTTTGAACCGGGGAAAATCCTAGCACTTTCCTACAAGCACATTCAAGTATTGGAAGATGGAGTTGGCTCCTTATAATGGGAATATGGATGTGAAATTCTCAGAATGCTTTTGGCATTCCTGTCATCAATGAGACGGCTTGCCTGTGTCAATTATGCAAATGACTCCTAATTTCCATAATTGATGTGAAAACGTCGTGATTATTCTATGTAAAAGTAGTGAATGATTGGATTTTTAACATTGTGACCTGTGTACATAACCAGACGTGCATCATGCAGATCACGGTGCAAATCATTTGCATATTCAGAATATTTCATGGAGGTATGAGGTCTCCGAACTCTTGTTGGGTCCTGCGGTGAAATACAGCAGAAACCGGGCTTAAAGGTGAGTGCCCAAAATACCACCTGTATATGCAGGTTGCTGCAGGTAAAATTGCTGCTGCACCTGACGTACACTGGTCCATGTACTGGGTTCTATACATAATGTAGGTGTATGTGGATTGTTATAAGCTGTATTGACTGCTACTACCTATAAAGTATAAAAGGAAGAAATAGCAATGGTTCCTGAGCGATTTTTAGTATGATCCATACTTCCTAGGTTTGGAGTGGTGCAGGTAAAATTTGTCTGATGCAGGTGATTTTCAACCTGCACCCGGAGTGAAGGCATGCAGAAAAAAAGTATTTCGAGCCCTGTTCATAGAACGAGCTTGAGCTGATCTGAGCTGAATAACCCGCTGTTTTCTTTGAATGGTTATACAGTAGACCCACGTGACTTTCTGGGGGAAATGATTCCCTTAGATTGTACGTTACAATTTCTAGTGTCTGCCCTGTACAGGCCCTGGCCATTAAGACAACGTGGGTAACGTCTTATGAGAAGATGCCTTTCAACAGTCTGGTGCTTGTTTGACCGTCGATGATAGGAAGCCGAGGTGATATCTAAGACTCACTTTGTGACGATTTTGTCCGGAACGGAACGGACCATGGTATGCGACTAACCTAACTAGACCATACGACACCATGGTGTCATTTGAGGTCACCTACACTACCCGACCACGCCCCCTAGCCCTTGTGCTCTTAATCCTTAATCCAAACCCAGACTGCTGTTTCAACACACTTAATTAATTGGAAAACAATTGTTTGTTTATCAATTCTTCCTTTGTTTGTTTTCACGTAGAGTAGAGCGCTACGCTTGGCTGTGCACGTGTACCTTTTTGATTCGCTCATGCGCACTTGTGCCCTTTGCGAGGGTTTGTATGGGGGAAACCTGACAACGATTTACGCTGAATTCAGAAGGGCCCCCTACGTATTACACTAAATCAAGGAAGGCAATTACGCTAAATTTGGTCGCCTCGCTACGAATTATGTAGATAAGATGGTTTTCCCTACGAGTTACGGGAAAAAAAAAAAAAATAGGCTGCCTACGCCTTGCGGAAAAGAGCATGCAGACCCTCCTTCGCGACTTGTTGCCAAACTTCCAACATGGCAGTCTATAACCGGCAGTTTGGGGAGTGCCGGGCTCGAAAAATCGTTCTTTCTTCGCCGGCGGGGGAAAATCTTAAGACATCTTCGACGCCAAGACTTTAGGAATGTCTTCAGCGTCAGCCTGAGTTAATTGAGATGCAGAAGTAGCTGGCGATTTCGAGTTAGCCGGCATCGAAGACATTTCACGAAGAAAATTCACAACTTCTCGGAACTTTTTTTTGTTAGGATCGTCGGGACCTGATATTGTGTCCAAGGAAAGGAATGGAGAGTAACTGTAGCTTTGTGACCCCCTGGGTTGTCCAGGCTTTCGCTGGATGTGTGTTTTATCGGCAACAAGCGAGCGGGTACGCTCTGGGAGTTTGCGCCATCTTTGCTTGGTTTGTCGTCCATATCATGTAAGTACGCCCCCCTCCCACCATTCGTTATAATATCATTACCAAACTTTTACCATTACCTTATAGCAAGCAGCTTGCTTATAGTTAACATACAATCTTAAAATGGCTGTTTAATCACTTAAGGTAGGAATTTTCTTGGTTAATTTTCACGTAATTTGTTGTTATTGGGGATTACTTTCAATTTTCAATGGTATTATTGTTGTTGACCTTTTTTCAGCCATGTTTGTTTACGTTTTAACCCACATTGTAACAGCCGACCTCAGTATTGTTTACATGCAGTAGTACATAGTAAGGTACTCAGTGAGGGTATTGTTTTACATATAGAATTACATTTCCATTGTTATGAACAGGTGTTCACTTTCACTTTTTAGAACACCTGTGTGCATATATTTATGCACCTGCTTTATTTATTTTGCTCATGTCCGCTTGAAATTTACCAGGTTATAATTTTACAATTCATCTCTTGTTCCTCCCATGGATTTTAAAGTCTGATGAATTTGTAACTTTTTGATTAATATGTAGCTTTTAAATTCCAATTTCAGAGAATAATCGTTAACAATACAGAAATCAACGTAAAGTTTACAATATTGATCTGTATCTGTATCTATATAGCCGATATAACCGCCCTTCGGCGTAACACACCAGCTTCGCAGGCACGCGGCGCGGCAGCAGCTGGTTATATTACACCGAACGACCCGTCACACCTAACTTTAGCACATCTATCTGCAAGCGTTCTTTAAACCCGCATCTGGCGCTTCAGCCGGAGCGCGGTTTGCCCCTAGCCACTGTAGGCTCCTGGGGGTAGGCTGAGACAGAAGGCTGAGAAGCGTAAAATCTGGCCCAGCCAGGCAGTGTTAATTACATCATTTTGGCAGGACTTGACAACCAACCTCCCAAACTGCTGGATTGACCTAGAAAGACTGTGACACAGTGGTGTTTCCTTTGACACTTCCAGTCTAGTACAGTGTATCATTTTGACTCTAAACCAGCACTACATACATATATTTTGAATGGAAATGTGCCACTTTTGTACTGTTGTTTCCTTATTTAGAAAAATACTGCTTAGCTTCAGACTGAGTTCACAAAACCTTTGTTTATTCAACTACAAACAGACATTCAGTCACTAAGACTATCTACATGTATTCAACATATACTTCTTGGAAGTTATCCATCTCCTGTTTTATACAATGTATGTTGTCATTCTGTCAAAAGTTATACAAAAAGGTATCTTCAATTGAACATTGAATAGTACCTAGACCCATACTCACTGTACAAGAGTCAATTGGTACACGATGCAAAGAAGATAGGAGAGAAAAATTATTCACTTGACTGTACAGTTCTTGGATTAATATTTCAGACATCAAATAATCTCAAAACATGAATCATTAAAAACAGGAATACATGTATGCCCTTTCCATCCTTAGTCAGCAACATGATAAAAACAATAACACATGGAGTGCATATAGAGCAGAAAATATTCAGCAACAAGTACAAACACAACGTACATCACCAAAATCATTATATAGAAACAATTCAGCTTATACATGCCAATCATTGTGATCTATAACATAAGCACCATATCTTTTGTGTAGCCTGTCTAGATCTAAAAATATACAATCATTGTGATACCATTTGTCCAAGGGAAGGTAAATCACTTTGATAGGCCTTTGTGTCATATTCTGAATAGACAAAAAGAACAGAACAGTGCAAGCAAGTCAGAATCTTTGTCAAAATTGACACATGTGGGTAATGATTTGTTTTAGATTTCAGAAAAACTTGTGGTCCATGTACGGGATATGAGATGGATTTGGATACAGCTTGCGGACCTGGCGCAAGACACAGTCAGGCATAATTTCTCTGACACTCTGCTGGTCAGGACTGTGTCTACCTGGAACCCAGCAGTTGTTTTGATCTAAACCATTCTTGTACGCTTGCCACATTCTAGTCTTCTTGTCTACATACCTGGAGTCGTACCAGGCACAACGGTCACTTAGCATCTTCCAGTACTTTTTGTAAAATACCCTACGAAGTGACGAGTTGCCTGCACCAGGCGGGTTTCCGCTCCCCAACCATCTCTGTGGCCTAGATGTAACACAGGGGTCACAAAAACAGTCCAGACACTCTGTCTCAGATCTAGTCTGACTGGAGCTGCTGGAACTTGTTGTCTGGAATGCATAATGACAAAAAAGAAATTAATTGACGATGTTTTACAACAAACCCGCTTAATCAAACTGATTTTTACAAACACATCAAGCCGACCACAAATGCCTCAGAAATAGGAATAATACACTACACACAATCAAGAATTGCATTTACCTCAGGTTGACTTTGTGACATTGTCATGTCCTCAGCTTGGCCAACCTGAAGGGCTGACTGGACTTGTGTTGCTGTAACTGTACTGTTCGCAGCTTGGCCTGAAGTTGGCTGGACATAAGACAATTATAACATTAGGGACAGTTGTTTTTTCATATGAAATGGAAAAATGGACTGCTGTGCAATTTATACTGATACATACATTTATGAAACATACACAGTACTGATATCTTTTTACAGATATCATATTCATGTTACGATTTTGCATTGATTTACTCTTCATATACCTTGGAACAAGGTTGCTTTTTGAATGTGAAACATTTCAAAGCACAAAAATATATGGCAAATAAAGTACAAGACAATCTTTGCCGCAGTCATTTAGGGTCATTTAGCACTTTAGCAGTCCACTAACCTGGCTATCTTTATCTCCAAGTTCTCGTTGGTTTTTCCTCTTCCGACCTGTTCTTTTGCTGGAGGACTGGTTCCCTGCCATCGCCGTATCTTGTTGCTCAACTTGCTGGTTCCCTTCTGCCAATCCACTGCCATGACTGTCATTGGTAAGGGTGGGGTATGGATGCTCTATCAGATCCCAGTCATTGTGCCCATAAAGTGCTCGAATTACCATTTCCTGCTCTTCTGTAACTTCAATGCACCAAAGCTTTGTGTTAGTCCCCGCCATTTCTGCGTTCTAGATCTGTGTAGTGCCCCCAAGTTGACCTAGGTAAGAGTGCTCAGGGTCACAACTTGGCCCACAAGGGACATGACCAAATACAGTGGTTTCTTCTGGCTGCTGGTACATGCTCAGGGGTAACCCTAGAAGACATTATTCTGGGGCTACTTACACGTATTTCCCAGAGGCATACAGCGCGCCTGATTTCAAACCGTCAAATGGTCCAGCAGAAACATGGAGCAACCTGCTGTACCTGCATGTACCTCTCAGCAGTCTCCTCGTCAGCCCCTTCGATGTCACAGCCAAAACGCACTTCCGAGAAGGCCAAGGCCGTCTGATGCTCCACTGGCTAAGAAGGCCAGGAATGATGCCCATCGTGCAAAGCTGAAGCAAAAGCGGGCCAGTATGTCACCAGAAGAGCTGGCCTCTACCAAACAAGATGGCAAGGTAACTTTCACTGCGCCGAATCTTGCGGAGAAGAACCAGCTCATGACCATGCTGCGCACCATCAAGGCCAACATTGGACCTTCCAGGTCATCCCAGGAAGGAAATTTTGCAGTGCTGAAGGAAGTTTTCAACTTCTACATACAGCACCACTCTCCAAGCACCTTCAGACAGATGGCTGAGGGTGGAGCTTCTCCATCTTTTCCATCAATGGAGATGCAGAAGGAGGACAGCACACAACAGATTGTCCTGCTGACTCCAAAAAAGCTCAACGACCTCCTTGCCCTCGCAGAGGTACATCTGCGAACGTGCCGTGGCAGCGTTCACATGGAGGAAGATTTTGCCATGGATGGGCATGTAGGAATATGCACCTTCCTGTGTACAGCATGCCCTTGGTCAGCGCGGTGGAACACGTCTCCCAAGTTGCCAAACAACCGCTTCCTTGTGAACGATAGGTACGTATATTTGAAAAAACAAATTGCATGATACTAGTATGACATGGTACTACTATTGCTAATACATGTGAAAATATCAATTTATGCAACATAACGCTCTGTTTGTGGTATGTGAGTACTAAGAATTAGAATTTGCTTTACTTGTTTTATTATTTGTGAAATTGGTCATGGCCAAAAACATTTGGATACATTGTAATTTTTCCCATATAGGATGCTCCATGGCAGTTTCACCAGCGGCATACTGCCAACTCAGTATGAAAAGTTCTGCTCTGCAGCAGACATAGGAGTGGTGAAGGATGAAGACAAGAATGTCGGTAAGGAAAGGATGCATCAATATATTTTGATAACTGCTAAGTGAAGTTTATACACACTGCACAAAGCCATGATGCTTAATTAGTAATAAATGTATAGCATATTGGCAGAGTTTGAGCCATTCTTCTTTCTTCACAATATCCAGTTCTTGAAGAGTACAAAGTGGTGGTAGCGGAGCTTGCAGAAACATCCATGGAGGATGCACTACAAGAGGTTTGTAGCACCTTATAATGTTTTTAGGTCAGGGCAAAGCAAGTAAATCTTATTGATGACAACTGCAGACTACAAGTATAATATGGCAAGCTTGTGATAAAGAAATGTGGGGAAACAAGCTAAGGTGCCTGAATGCTAAAAATATCGGTAGAGACCAAAAAAATGCCAACAAACCAAAACATCTTTTATCCGTGTTCAACAAATCCACAAACTGCACTTGTGCGGTCTGAGCCGACCACATTACCTTATTGTTAGTAAAGTCACTACTACAACCAAAATCATAGCTCCCTTACTTGTTTCATTTCTACAGGTGTAATTATGGCTATCACACCACACTACACGACATATTTTTTTCCATTTTTTCCCCTTTTTACTCATGTTATTGTGACCATCTCAGGAGAGGAACAAAATTTCCTTTTTCTAAATAAACCACAAATCAACAGTACATGCATAGATGATAAGATTTACTCTCTGTTGCCTTATTGTAACTACAATGGAATGAAGTATTGTTTTTGACCTCTGTTTGTGTAGTCTCTATCAGACTGACGCTGGCTATTGTAGGGAGAATAATTTGCCAGGAGGGGTTGGATGACCGCGCAAGGGGAATGCTTACCTTAGCATGGACTTAGCATCCCCTGGCCAATTTCCCTAATTTGTTTTCAGACTCAGAGTCTAGTACAATCCCTGTACCCCTGTAGGAAGGCCTGGTGGAGGCTAGTGCTTGTGTGTGTGTGCGCGTGCGTGCAGTTTTGCGTGCGTGTTTCCACCATTCCCAATATACAAAATGTATCACTGCCATGATACATACTCATTTCTGTCAATTCTTTATGTATCTTATCAGGAAATAACTGGAAGTGTCCTTGCCGAAGAAGATGACAACTTTCAGGGACTCAAAGTGCTGTCAGATGCCCGTCATTGCTGGCGGAAGAATGCCTACTACTCTGATGTTGTCTTTCTTAGCCACATGTGAGTCTTGATGATCGTTCAATCTATATATTCTTTAATGACATATCTAATGCTATAAATATAGTAACAGAGATGCTAAAAACATGTGCGCTGTTTTATAAACCGCCACAAAGCCTTCTTGGAGAATACTATGTTGTTACATGTATGTATGTATGTCTGTCTGGGTGTTTGTCTGTCTGTCTGCCTGTACCCCTGTCTGTCTGTATGTATTATATAATTATGTTGTTGTATATGTCACAGTAGATTTACATTTTGTCATTGTGGTCTAGCACACACAGGGCGATTCACCATGAACTGGTAACCAAGGAAGATGAGCCGATATCGCAGAACCACGAGATTATTGGCACAGAGCGGTTCTATGAGTGGGCTGATGCCAAAGGTGTGTAGCATTTATTGATTAAAATGATAGTACAGAACATGTCATGAACAAATTAGAGGTTGACACTGCGGACCGGTTGACCCTTTCAATTTATATTTACATTCTTGTGTCTCACTCTACAGGGCTCAGCATCCATCTCCATGGCCATGACAGGAACGGCTCGGTTAATAAGATAGTGAAGGACCGCCAATATACAGACAACGGCAACGACACATGGCATGGTATGTCCACCTCAGATTATTACATGCTAATTTAACATAATTCCTTACTTCTTGTTTGCAATTAGCCATAGGAAAGGAATTTGCAATTTTTCTTAATATCAATGTTGTTACTATTTTGCTTTTACATGTAGCTACCAAGAACTTGGCAAGATCCTTTGTCAAGGTTGCAAAGGGGAAGCCAGTCAATCGAGGAGTCACCTGGCATCCTGAGCTGTCTGACAAAGGTTTGTGGATAACACGTTATACAGTACCATGATTATTAGTTTGTTCCTACATGTATGCTACCAATGCATTACCCATGTCTGATATGTAATTCCCTTGTGCTGTTTTGCACTATGCATATTTGAACAGATTTGAAGTTTCATATATGTGTGTGTGTGTGTGTATACTATAAATATTTATATACCATAAATATTGCAGGTGCAGGTATAAAGACACACTACTACTGGGCCATGAAGACCTGCGATGGAGACCCAGACCTGCTGCGGTTCCGCCTGGACAATATTGTCCGACACTACCAGGTAAGGAGACTACGGATGTTTTAATGGATGTGTTCATGGAATCATTCAATACACCATACATGTACAAATGAATGATTGGCACTCTCTATGGTATAATGAACCTGTTTATACTGTACACCTTGCCCGTGTCCTGTCATTATCTGTGAAATGTTAGCTGAGTAGAGACTCTACAGCTACAGTGAGTGAATTGGTGCCTGGAGATCCATTTCTATTATTCCCACCAACGAAATGCACATCATTTTTCAGAATGACCACAGAAACTGCTTTGCGGGGAATGTCCGTCATCCAGGGGCCCGATGTAAGACAGACCCGAACTACGAGCCGACCCGAACTACCATCAGGGACCCGGTAGCAGCACAGCTGTTGACACGATGGATACAGAAATCAACGATATACGAATGGCCACTGGACTATGTAAACGTAAGTAAATTTTTAATTTCACATCGATAACTTGGAAACATACAAATACATACGAACATATAATTACCTGATATATTTATCAGATAAAGGGTTGGAAGGTGCAGCGCTCAACAGATTAAATGCCTTTTTCCAGAAATGGAAACTCCAAGTTACTAGTAATCTAAAGAATACATATAATAACATAAGTTATTATTTTCAGCAAACCTGGTCGTTCCTTCCGAAATCAAATATTCATATTCGATCAAGACACATTGGACATAGTACCTTCTTACTGCTATCTAGGCCTGACTATTACATCATCGGGAAGCTTCTCTCTGGCAAAAATTTCACTCAATGCTCGTAATGCTATGTATACTTTGAAATCTCTCATTGAATAATTCGCTCGTCTTTCTCACCAAAGTGCTTACCAAGAATATTTGATTCCTGTATAAAGCCGATCGTCCTGTATGGAACTTTGGGGCACAGAGCCCATATATGACAACTTCCCAATTGAAATTTTTCACCACCGATTTTGTGAGAATATACTTGGAGTTTCCAGAAATTTTAGCTGGGTAAATTTCCTTCAGACTTTGATATATGGATGCGTGCTATTCGTTACTGGCTACGCTTGTTACAAATGGATTCTCATAGACATCCAATACAAGCTGATGACCTTATGTGTCAACATAAGTCTATTTCTAATAGTCATAGATTCTGAAGAACTTTGTCAAAGAATTATTAGATGGTAGTGGCCATTCCTACCTGTTCTATTCATGTAACTCACTTAGTGATAAGTTATTATTAACAGTCTTCTATATGTACCATGAGAAGATCTATAATCTGATATGTTTATCCAAAGCTCTTGTCATAACGTGAGTATTTATACTGATAAGCTAATGCTACATGCAGAAATACTTAGAATTAGATAATTTTGATCTACGCTTGGCAATCAGCAAAATTAGAATTAGTGCCCACCATCTTGGAATTGAGAAAGGGCTGTACAAGAATCTATCTGTGTGTGAAAGAACGTGCAAACAATGCACATCAAACATGGTGAAAGACAAAACACATTTTATGTCAAACTGTTCGTTCTACAATCACAAAAGAGCTGTTTGAAGAGGCCACCCAAATTTCTTCACATTCACTGACAAAAAGAACACGATTCTCTCTCTAACATCACAAAACCTACACATAATAGAAAAGGTGGGATCTTTCGTCCACTGTCTCCGAAAAAGAAGTGAAACAAAATGACCCAGGATCTAATAGCTTTCAGACTAGAGTAGACACTTGTGATCTTGTTTTGTACACTGTTTCAATCTCTCGTGTTATCTGCAATTAGCCCAGAAGCAAGAATTTGCAATTAACTTATTACTAATAATTGCAGGAAAGAAGGAAAAGTAAATGATACAGTACATCCAAGAGTGTAATATTTTTCTTCTTGTATTCCAGTGTGTAGACACCCACTATGTTGAGTTATTCAACAATAGCCTTCTCCAGTACCACGACAAGAGGATCGTGTTTGGCAACAGCCAGTACACCATGCGGAGCCATCTTGCCATCCTGGACTGGGTAAGACTTTGAAGATGTATGTGTGTGTGTGTGTGTGTGTGTGTGTGTGTGTGTGTGTGTAACTAAACCAGAGATATATACATGTATGATGCTTTGGTGTAAATTGTTTGGACTGGAGTAGCTGAAAATATTTCAGATCTATGTGATGTTTTGATAATCTTTTTCATTGTCTCTATTATTTCATTGCAGAATGAACATGTCGACAGGGACTACACTTCGATCATTCGAAGACAGTCCGCCAAAAACCCTAGGGCGGTGGAGGGACACAAAGTCCTCAAGCCTAAGACTAATAGCTTCAAAAGCACAATCTGGGACAGATTCATGGCAAGAATCTTCCCCGCAGGAGAGGATTGAGTAATTTAGTTTGTTTTTGTTGTTCAGCATGTAGTCAGTTAATAATTTTCCTAATTGTGTTGAGACAATGTTCCAAAGTCTTAGTAAAGATACATGTATGTAGACATTGTTGTCATTTGTCAGGATTTTACAAAAGGAGGTACTATTGTTTGCTTGTATTTTGAACTGTTGCACTTCATGGTAAATGAGAACTTTCTGGGATTCTTTCAAAATGATCTGTATAGAGTAATTATTTTTTGGATGCGTCCCAGGTCCCAGTTCAAGCTGTTGAAACTGATAGTCTTGTATTTCATGACCATTCCTATAATGAAGTAACTGTTATTTGTGATAACAGAATGTCTCTGATTTTCACATGTTATGTAAACCTAGTCTAGAAGATACTCCTTTATCATTGTATTTCGTAAAAAGATTCTATACTGGTAAGATTTTCTTGTTATTCAGGCAATATGGCATTACCAGTACATGTATTAGACAGGTTTGAAAACTGTAAGCTAGCAATTGCTTGTGATAGTGTTTTGTTTGTTCATATATGCCCCTGTGGTACAATAATGCCTACCTATGGACGTATTTTGTTTGGACTCCTACACTTCTTTACGAGTCCATTAGTATAGTATACTTGGTGTCCTGTTGTGTTCAGGATAAATTCTTTAGTAATTTAGGGTGTTTGACCTAGAAATCAGAGGCCATGGGTTCAAATCCCTTGACATGTCACCAAAGTTGTGCTGTTTACAGGACTTTCCTTACTCCATCCAATTGTACAAAGGGGGTTGGGCAGGTAATAGGTGGTGGGAGGAGAGGATTGGGTGACCTTGGGCCTGTCCTGGACACAGTGGATAACAACCCACGTGTCAGGAAGGCTAACGTATTTGATTTCCAAGATTGTATAGCTTGATACCAAAATGGTATAACGTCATCATGACATACTAGTATGTAAGAACAAGGAGGTAATTATAACCTTCTTGGTCAGTACAAAATTTAGCTGTACATTGATTTATGCTCGTCCTTCTTGTTGTATGAGACAGATTCTGTTCCAGACATAGATATTCAATAAAGAAACAAAATCCTGTTGCTGGCAAGCCCATTCTTACACACACACACACACACACACACACACACACACACACACACACACACACACACATGGTGGTTTCTTCAACTTTTACACACAGGCGGGCACACTGCAAGCAAGGCCTCAGACAAACCACTTTCCCCAAGGGTCAGCCAGAGGTACTTAGGGGAGGCCAACCTCAGGTCTGGCAGGGTCTGGCACGGTTGGAGATTTAGCAATTACTATGCCTGTCAATCAGCAATTTTGTCTCCGGCTGAGCGCCATATGCGGGTTTAAAGCTATCCAGAGAAGATGCCCCTACTGTGCTTGGTGATAACAAATTCCACTCTACGAGTACGATAGTTCTGGGAAAGTACGAATTTTTGAACACATCAATCGTAGGTTGGTAACTCTGGTACTTGACTTTCATATGTGAACTTTGATGCCTTTCCTACATACAGATTGTAACATAAACATAAAGATCCTTGTCAGGACTTAGTTTGTATTTCAAAACTTATCATAACAGGACTGTGAAAGAATTACTGTCATACAACTCAGTACCACAACATATCATTATATAATATCGGGTGTATTTTGCAGCCAGTAGCTATAGGCCTAGGTACCCAAAGTGAGGGTAATGAGGCTGTTTAACGTGGTCGAGGCACCTCCTCGAGCACGGGACCCCCGTTTTACGTCCCTCCCGGAAGACGATTTCGTGGAAAGCTTCGTGAGGCTACAGCAATCTGGACGTCCTTGGTTGGTCCCCCATCCAAGTACTGTCCGGACCGCGTGTTGCTTAACTTCCGAGATCGAGGGATCGGGTGTACCAAAGCGCCACGCGGCCGTAGTATATCACAGTTTTTTATTTTTTATTCGTGTAAGAAAAATTTATACATTGTAGCTAAAGAACCTAGCGTTGTTTCATATTTCAGAACGTACAATTTGTATCTGTCAATCCTACTAGGAGTTTTAGTGCTAACCTTGAATATAACTCTCTTAACATTATTTGGTAAGCTGGTTCATACACCACTTCTCTTTTGAACAAGGATGTAGAGTAAACAAATCAATAGATTATGACGCACATGTAGACAAACGGGTGTAAGTCCCGCTAAAACAGGAGCTTGTTTAGGGATCCGTATGTACTAAATATGAAATGACAAGAGAGTAGGATACCCGTTATTTATAGTAACAGTCACGTTTAGCCTAAAATCTTTTCAGGCTCATTGCTTTGAATATCTTGCATTTTGCTACGAGTATAGGAAACCATTTACTGTTGTCACGTACAAAAGTTTTCCACTCCAGACAGTCGAAAAGTCAATACACTGCAACAGCTTGCCTTGCAGGGCGACACATCTGTTGTATGTAAACAGGCAGAAGAAGTGTGGTTTTATTAATGCTAATCCTGTTGCCATACACAGGGCTCGAAATTCATTTTTGGGATTAGGTGCACTGGTGCACCCAGCTTAAAAAATTGGGTGCATCAAAATTTTTTTGGGTGCACCACTTACATTTAAGCAATAACCTAATAATAAGACTTAGTTACAAGCTATCAAATTCTTAAACAAGTACCATGACAGACATTTTAGTATCTTTCTAACTTACAGTAGATGTCAAGAATTATGATGTATACTAGTATACTTTGACATCTTCCCATACGTAAACGTAAGAAGATATTTGGGTGCACCCTGTGCACCCACAGAAAGTAATTGGGTACACAGCTCCAATTTTGGGCCCTGCATACATGTTGCCGTTGCCAAGAGGGTAATGTTTTTGGTACAATTAATGTATAATACACACATCAATGTATATGCTATATGTGTGTGTGTGTGCTTGTGTGCATGTGCATGTGATGTGTGTTTGTGAGCATATTACTAGTAAGTACTTCAGAAGCTGAAGTAGGATCCTTATGATATTTGGTAGATGGATTCATAATTGTACTAGTGTCAGTAACATCTAGTGTCATATTAGTCATCTTTGACAATAGACCCCCTAGCAGCATTTTATGGTACTGCAGTAGAACTTCCAGTTTAGATACATCGTGTTCTAGACCGTCAAAGTGCTTAGAAAATAATGTTCATGATTTTCTATGCGGTTAGTTTTTGCTGTATATTTGGACCAGGCACTCTATTGTAAGAATTTTGAATTATATTGATTGCTGAAATCAATCATTTTCTTTTCTTCATTTCTTAAAACTTTCATGCACATGGTTTTCATTATGTTAAATAAAAGAGTGGTAAATAGATGGGGATTAAAGCTTTATATTATAATATGTATTATACGGAACTGCAGTAAGTTGTGACATACAAACCATAATATCATAGACATCAATAAGGAAGAGCAAAATCCTTTGATGTATCATTGAATGAATGAATGAATGAATGAATGAATGAATGAATGACCTTTATTGTACATTTGTGCTCAAACAAGCTAAGTACAGGTCGTAGCGCTAGTGATAAGGTCATTGTATACTATGGCACATATGCATGTGTCCATTGGCATGTTCTTTTTTTCTGCACAGGATACTGAATGTAAGTTGGAGAGAGAGCCACTTATACAATGCTGCATTCTGGCTACTGTTATACTGTCTTTCCATTGCTGTTACACATATTGCAGCTGTAGAATTTGTTGTGTTCACCTTGGCATGTTTCTTTTTTTTCTGCACAGGATACTGAAAGTAAAGTGGAGAGAGAGCCACTCCAACAATGCTGCGTTCTGGATACTGTTATGCTATGCTGTCTTTCCATTGCTATTATACACGTATTGCTGTACTATCCTGCAGTGTTCACATTATTGGTATGTTCCTTTTTTCTGCACAGGATACTGAAAGTAAAGTGGAGAGAGAGCCACTCTAACAATGCTGCGTTCTGGCTACTGTTATACTGTCTTCCCATTGCTGTTACACATATTTTATATTGCTGTACTGTCCTGTAGTGTTCACATTGTCATTTTCTTTTTTCTGCACAGGACTGAAAGTAAAGTGGAGAGAGAGCCACTTATACAATGCTGCGTTCTGGCTACTATTATACTGTCTTTCCATTGCTGTTACACATATTGCTGTAGAATTTGTTGTGTTCACCTTGGCATGTTTCTTTTTTTTTCTGCACAGGATACTGAAAGTAAAGTGGAGAGAGAGCCACTCTAACAATGCTGCGTTCTGGCTACTGTTACACTGCTGTACGGCTGACCTGTGTAATCTGGTGGGCTCTGTCATGGCTGTACAGATGGGGGCACAGGTAAGGCACCTGTATGGTTTTGTTATACTAACATCAATATATCTCCCCTCTTTTGTTGTTATTTTTCATTTTGTACCCCCTTAAAATGTCCGTAGAGTAACTACTCCAGGCCTGTGGAGTTTTCGTCCGCCGTACTACCCCCTGTAGCGTCTGTACCCCCTGTAATGTCTTTACCCTTAATAATATCCGTATCCCTGCAGTTTCCATACCCCATATAGTGTCCGTACCCCCAGTAGTGCCCATACCCCCAGCAGTGTCCGTACCCAATGTACTGTGACAGTCTGTTCCCTATGTAGTGTAAAAACAGGCTGCACTGTCTGTACCTGTGCTGTATGCAGGTTTACCTGTACTAGCCTGTTGTGTTTTACAGATCCTGGTTGGCCTGTACCTGTGCTGTATGCAGGTTTACCTGTACTAGCCTGTTGTGTTTTACAGATCCTGGTAGGCCTGTACCTGTGCTGTATGCAGGTTTACCTGTACTAGCCTGTTGTGTTTTACAGATCCTGGTTGGCCTGTACCTGTGCTGTATGCAGGTTTACCTGTACTAGCCTGTTGTGTTTTACAGATCCTGGTAGGCCTGTACCTGTGCTGTATGCAGGTTTACCTGTACTAGCCTGTTGTGTTTTACAGATCCTGGTTGGCCTGTACCTGTGCTGTATGCAGGTTTACCTGTACTAGCCTGTTGTGTTTTACAGATCCTGGTAGGCCTGTACCTGTGCTGTATGCAGGTTTACCTGTACTAGCCTGTTGTGTTTTACAGATCCTGGTAGGCCTGTACCTGTGCTGTATGCAGGTTTACCTGTACTAACCTGTTGTGTTTTACAGATCCTGGTAGGCCTGTACCTGTGCTGTATGCAGGTTTACCTGTACTAGCCTGTTGTGTTTTACAGATCCTGGTTGGCCTGTACCTGTGCTGTATGCAGGTTTACCTGTACTAGCCTGTTGTGTTTTACAGATCCTAGTAGGCCTGTACCTGTGCTGTATGCAGGTTTACCTGTACTAGCCTGTTGTGTTTTACAGATCCTGGTAGGCCTGTACCTGTGCTGTATGCAGGTTTACCTGTACTAGCCTGTTGTGTTTTACAGATCCTGGTTGGCCTGTACCTGTGCTGTATGCAGGTTTACCTGTACTAGCCTGTTGTGTTTTACAGATCCTGGTACATGTAGGCCTGTACCTGTGCTGTATGCAGGTTTACCTGTACTAGCCTGTTGTGTTTTACAGATCCTGGTAGGCCTGTACCTGTGCTGTATGCAGGTTTACCTGTACTAGCCTGTTGTGTTTTACAGATCCTGGTAGGCCTGTACCTGTGCTGTATGCAGGTTTACCTGTACTAGCCTGTTGTGTTTTACAGATCCTGGTAGGCCTGTACCTGTGCTGTATGCAGGTTTACCTGTACTAGCCTGTTGTGTTTTACAGATCCTGGTAGGCCTGTACCTGTGCTGTATGCAGGTTTACCTGTACTAACCTGTTGTGTTTTACAGATCCTGGTAGGCCTGTACCTGTGCTGTATGCAGGTTTACCTGTACTAGCCTGTTGTGTTTTACAGATCCTGGTAGGCCTGTACCTGTGCTGTATGCAGGTTTACCTGTACTAGCCTGTTGTGTTTTACAGATCCTGGTAGGCCTGTACCTGTGCTGTATGCAGGTTTACCTGTACTAACCTGTTGTGTTTTACAGATCCTGGTTGGCCTGTACCTGTGCTGTATGCAGGTTTACCTGTACTAGCCTGTTGTGTTTTACAGATCCTGGTTGGCCTGTACCTGTGCTGTATGCAGGTTTACCTGTACTAGCCTGTTGTGTTTTACAGATCCTGGTAGGCCTGTACCTGTGCTGTATGCAGGTAGTCTTTATCACACAGTTTGCAGTGATGAGATGTGGCTGGAGAAACAGACTCTCTGCAATGTCCGACCAATGTGGTAAGATTCCTATACCTCATTTGGCATTGATAATTGTTCAGTGACATTAGATTATAATGCCATACACTTAAAGCTTGTACCTTTTTGGTGATACGAACTGTGACAATAGATTCTAATATTTGCTCAAAGAAACAAGGTTGAACCTTTAAATCGTCCAGGTCTAAGTTATTTGGTTTTGAATCCCTTAGTACCCTTTCAAGAAATTCTAATGGCAACAATCCTTTCCTGTCATGATTGCCAGAGGATTAATAGTACCAGGTTTTGGAATGGTGCTGAGAGGATGGGTTCAATAAAGTTTCTCTTTTCCCTGTTTGGATGTTATCTTTCTTGCTTTCCTTTTTTTCCTTTTTTTTTTTTTTTTTCTTTTTTCCTTTTTCCTTCCTTCCTTTCTTCCTGCCTTCGTTCCGTGGTTCCTTCCTTCCTTCCTTCCTTCCCTACCATCCTTCCATCCTTTCTTTCTTCCATCCTTTCTTCCTTCCTTTCATTTTTGCTTCCTTTCATCTTATCTTCCTTCCTTCCTTTCCTTTCCTTCTATCCTTCCCTCCATCCATTCTTCCTTCCATCCTTCCTCCATCCATCCTTTCTTCCTTCCATCCTTCCCTCCTTTCATTCTTCCATCCATTCTAATCCTTCCTTCCATTTTTGCTTCCTTTCATCCTATCTTCCTTCTTTCCTTTCCTTTCATCCTTCCCTCCATCCATTCTTCCATCCATTCTTCCTTCCATCCTTCATCCATTCTTCCATCCTTTCTCCCTTCCATCCTTCCTTCCGTTTTTGCTTCTTTCCTTCCCCCCATTCTTTCTTCCTACCTCCTTTCACTCCATTTCATTTTTTTTGCCTTAGTTCCTTCATTTCTTTCATTTTTCAAAGTTGGTAAGCAATACTGTTTTAACAATCTTATGGTCTCAGAAACAAATTCTCTTTTGTTCCCCTACCACCAGAGGATTGCTGGTACCGGTTGCGGAAAGGCTGGCAGGATGAGATGAACATGTTGTGTGTTCTCCCTACATTATACACAATTTAATACAAAGATGCCCTGTGAAAAATCCAATGGTCTCAGAAACAATTATCTTTTTTTGTTCCCCTACCACCAGAGGATTGCTGGTACCGGTTGCGGAAAGGCCGGCAGGATGAGATGAACATGTTGTGTGTTCTGCCCTTCTGGTCTATGTGCGCCGGCTACCTGTGCCTGGACACTGCAGCCTGGACACCGGTCATACAACCGGTCATCCACCGGAACCCAACCAGCAGGAATCTTCTCACACACAACCACAACATGTTTGAGGTGGGTCAAGGGATCGTGGTTGAGGTTGTTGTACAGCTTTGTTTATTGTTACCTTAGTGTGTTAAGTGGAGGAATCGTCTTGGACTAAATGTTTTGGGCTGATTATTACTATTAGGCTTGGTGTTTGTCCATAGATATTTAATGTTTGTAAATTTGTATATTCAAAAGTGAAAATGGAGCTACTATTTTCATGATGTATATTTTGTTTGGCTTGGTGTAGGTCCATACATGATGTAGTTTTTAATTCTATCAACTTCAAGATATTCAATTCTATACAACTGTTTCAGGTCCAGATCACATATAATTATAGATTTAAAGTCATCTTAAGGTTAGTAATCAGGGTGGCTGAGCAAAATTTCAAAATGATATTTTCCAAAAAATAACTATCAATGTTATTTTCTATGTAGTTCTATTTTCATAATCTAACATACTTTCCCATAAAATGTACCTTTTTGTCTGTCAAAATTCAAGGTCAAAGTAGCTGTCTCAAATTACGCAAAAATTTCAAACTTTATAAACTTGATATCATTGGATAGGTCTTAGTAAAACAAATAGAATGGTTTTTATTTCAACAAAATCGGACATACCGTTAGAGAGTTATGGCCATTCAAAGGCCTGAAAATTATGCATAATTTCTCTTGATCAGCTAATTAAATATGCAAGATTACAATATCTCCGTACTCATACAAGATACAAGAAAAAAAACTTGGTGTACAGGGGTTTTATAATATGTTGATTTGAAATATTGTCCTGAAATTTATACATCTAGTTCAGAAATGATGAATAATCCTGAATAATTGAGTTCCAGGGGTAATAAAATTAGAGTCCACTAATTAAATATGCAAAATCACCATATTTTCCCTATCCTTGAAGATACAAGAAAAGAAATTAGTATATAGGGGTTTTGGCACATGCCGAATTCAAATTTGACCTCAAAAACATCACTTTGGTCTTTTTACGACCTGTAAAAGTGGACTACGTCACTACTACCACAACAACTTGATTTCTATGGCCTAATTTTTGAAAAAATGTTCATCATTTTATTATGAAATTTACCCTGTAAGGAAAAACTTCGTGCGCTCCCGACGCAAAACGATGCTATTTAGTGCTCCCAAATGCTATTAGCATAAGGGGTAATTAAAATTTCAGGAAAAAAATTAATAAAAAATCAGCATGACAAGATATGATAAAATCCACGCGCAGATCTATTCAAATCACTATTATGCATATTTCTGAAAAGTTTCAATAATAACAGACAAAATACAAGCCAAAATTTAAGCTTTTTAGGCTTTTTTTTCTAAAAATGGGCGGGCCTTAAATTAGTTAATGACGTCATTGTGACATCATACCAATTATCTTTATGCATTAGGGTACTACCTTAAGGTCCATACATTATCTATGATGGTAATTTTGGAAGACCAAAAACACCCCCAAAACTCCTCAGACACCCTGAAATCCTACCTTAAGAATCTCTATATGAATTGCAATGTTTTTTGGTAGGAAAGCAGGTGGGGTTATTCTGACAGTGTTGGTCGATTTTGGGCCTCCTGTTTCAAGTGCAAAATTTCAGATTCAATCATTGCACTCTGTACTTCCTGGGTATACAATCAAGTCGCGCCAAGCAAAATGTGGTTGTGTTTGGAAGTGTGCATGTGGGTGACTGTGCAATGGGTATTTCAAGCACTGTGTGATGTTTAACGTAATATGAAATTCAAGGTATTGTTTTTGGCTTTGTATTTATTTGGCTTTGTGTGTGTCTATTGCTATTTGAATATTGTAGAGTGTCAGGATGTCAAGTGGAAGATGGTCTAACTGGAGACTAGCAGGATGGGAAGGCTGAGTTGGCCTGGGTCCAAAGTTGATCCCCCAGGCCAGAACATTGCTATGTAGTTATTCTATAATTATTCTCTATTCTATCCTACAGAACAGTCACATGAGTACAGGGTACTCCCTGGGTATGGTGTCTGCAGTGTTGAACTGGACTGGAAGGTTACCTCAGATTCTACAAGTCGTAAGTAACGTCTTAATATTTATTGTGAACTTAAATACACATAGGTGGGGGAAAAGCGTTGTTCCAACTGCAAAATTTAAGTTGTGCACTGCACTACATGTACCTAGGTTTAAGATTAAGTTGGGCCAAGTAAAATGTGTTTGTGTTTGCAAGTGTGCAAGTGATTATGTATTGTAAGTGCATTCAAGTTCGCGGGGATTTAATTTCGCGGTAGCAGGAAAAACGACTTCTCGCGGTGGTGTTAAGTTCGCGATAGCATCGTGCACTGTAGTCAGAATCTTACTGCCATGGAAAAATATTCGCGGTGGTTTTGAATTCGCGGTTAAGAGGCCACAGCTAAAACCGCAAACATAAATCTACCGCGAACATTTCTGCACTTACAGTAAATGGATATTTCACTTTTGAAATGTATTCTTTTAAGGTGGTAAAAGGAACAATGATAACAAGACAGTGATCTAAATCTGCATTCTTCTTTGGATCTTTTCATCTTAGTTTTTCTGCATCACATGCACCCAGACCCCTCATACGTAACTTTTATTACCATTTGAAGCTTTCTTATGAAGAGGCCTCTACCATATTTGATGATAAATACAGGCTCAATTCTGTATGTGTTATGCCAAAGGTCCGTTATACCGGCTATATAGATACAAATGTACAGATTCTGCAATAGGGAGAAAAAAACATTTCTAAACAGACAGCTTGCCCAATTTTCCTTTGGCCCTTTGTCATTTTTAAGTTGTTGCCACTGTATATAGTACTTGACACCATTTCTTAGCGTGATATCCTCGATGGCGAAATGTCAACACCAAATGGGGCAGTCAGAAGACCTTTCAGTAAATGTCATGACCCAGAGTCTGGGATGGGTGATGGTTACAGATGGTTGGACTGAAATGTCAGCTTGGGCCACATCTAGTTGATGTGTTTGTTCTTGGAAGGAAAAAGAGTGTACCTTGGTTTAAACAAAAGATATTGAGAAATACTGTAATTGCATTTAAGTTCACGGGGATTCAATTTCGTGGTAGTGGGAAAAAGGACTTTTTGCGGTGATTTTAACGTTCATGGTAACACCATAGACTGCAGTCTAATACCATAAAAGATAAATTTTCACGCTGAATTTAAGTTCGCGGTGAAGTGGTCACCGCGAAAACTGCAAACATTAATCCACCGCGAACATTTCTGCATTTACAGTAATCTTGAACCAGTTTAGGTCACGGTAGGGGTCAGATTGTAAGGTTTGTTTGAATAAATTGAGAGTTTTGTCTGACTTTGTCACTGGTTTAAGGGAGTTTTGGCAGCAGCTAGAAACTGCTCTAAAGAGCTCGTAAGAGCATGGAGCTGCATTAAAATTTACTGTAAATGTAAAATTTAATGCAGAAATGTTTGCGGTGGTCTTCTGTAAGCAGTTTTCACGGTGACCATTTCACCGCAATTTAAAACCACTGTGGACATTATATATTGTAGTATGAGACTGCAGTCTTTGGCACTGCGGCAAGCTTGAAACCACCATGAACACTCCATTTTCCCGCTACTGCAAAAGTAAATCCCTGCGAACTTAAGTGCATTATTATACAGTATCCTACCTTCCTTCCTTTATATTCATTCCTTTATTTTTGATACTTTCATTAATTTTCTTCAATCCTTCCTTCGTTCTAATATTTTTTCTTTTCCATATTGCAGTACAAGGGTAAGCCCCCTCCCCGGCTGTACCTCCCCATCTCTGCCCTGAGTGTGATTGCCAACTTCCTGTATGCCCTGGGTATCATCACACATGGAGCAGAGGGGGACTTCATGTTGTACCACTTACCATGGCTGCTGGGCAGGTTGGTGTTTTCTGTTTTCTTTGCTTCTTTTAAATCAAATGTCAACGTAGTATCGTGTTGATGCAGGGTTGTAGCCAGCACCCGTCCTTCGAAGTCCTTTGAAGGAATTTTGCAGCTGGGGACAGAAAAACATTTTGCCCATTCTGTCCACTGTAATTGACAAAAACTATACAATGTATGTAAAGTCAGTAATGATATGAAAACAACTGTCTTCTTGACTGTGTAGTTTTTCACCAAAACAGATGAACAGCTTAGTCTTCCAGCAAAATCTACGCCTCATAATGCAGGAAATTGGGTTTCAGAGGGTCTAGATTTCAAATTTTTCAGGGGAGTATGCCCCCGAATCCCCGTAGGAACGTTATGCCTTCGGCTTGACGTCTCGTTCTTTCTGATTCAAAATCGAGGGGACTGAAAATTATTTCAGGCTGGCTACAACAGTGTGTTGATGTAATGTTTAGGTTTTTTCCGCAGAATCCAGACTGAGTTACTTCGTTCAATTTTCCTAAAATTCTACAATTGTTGTGCAGGCATGTAACATTTTGCTTTTTTAACCCAGGTGTAAGAATGGCACCGACTTCTGTTTGGGAGGTAAAAGGCGGTGGTAGGATAGGGATAGCCTCTGCTTTCCAACAGTGTGCCTTAGACACAACACTGACAGTGGATAACAACTCACTGACCCTACTGACTTTTTAACGAAGCTTCTAAGATTTTTATCCATTTTCTTTCCTTTTATACAGCCTGGGGACAGCTGGAATTGATATTGGAGTATCCTTTCCCTCATACTTATAATGTAATGTAAGGCCACACCAATTAAACATGTTGGTCCTCTGAAAATTTTATGTAAAATTGGAGCAAGAGGACCAAATGTAAACAGAAGGCTTGGAGGAAACTCTAAAATGAATAAATGTACCACTATGCTACAAATGTATATAAAAAATGAATAAATGTACCATCTTATACTTCAGCACCAAGGAAAGGTCCAAGTGCTTCTGAATATCCAATGTAGGAAATACCTTAAAGTTTTCTTCTTTGATTTTATTCAATTTCTTCTTTCTGACAGGTTTTCTGCCATATTTGAGTAGTGCCTTTGGAAAAGAAGTTGGAGCAAACATGTTCTCAGCTTAAATAAAAATATTATTTCATACAATGCAAGCACTTTGCATGGATATTTGCACTAAGCATTTAAGGTATGCAATTTGCATGTGATGTATACATCTTGCAGGAATGGACTGTGTAATCCACATTTGCTGTATGTGCATACATTCTGCATACATTGATATACATTGAATGTGTGCAAACTGCATTTAATTTAGTGCTTTTTCAGCACCAAGGACAGAAACAAACATATTGTAACTTTTGCTACTACTCCAGAAACGATGATTTGCAGTATGAAAGATATAATCATGTTTTTTCTAGCATTTGCTATTCACGTTGAGTTTCACATCATACGCCAGTGCATCCCTCTCTGCCTTAAATAAGCTGCATATCAAATAAGCGCAACATATACACATAGAGTCTCCGGGACATTCTATTTCGTTGGACAAAGTCAAAATCCTAGACTCAGAACATGATTTCTTCATGTGAGGAGTGAAGGAGGCAGTGTACACTAGAGCCCACCAGCCCACACTCAATAGAGATGGGGGGGGTGGGGGGGGTGGGGTGTGTGACATAGACTTTCTGATACTTATGACCCCCTCCTGCAAAAGTGGCATGTTTCTAACGTCACTGCTGGAGTTAGAGAGGGTCATTCTGTGAACAAGGTCGACAGAGTTTGACCCAAAATTTAGGGCAAGTGCCTATATCGATTCAGTGTTGGAAAGAAAGTTTAGCAATTTCTATAAGCTGCATATCATTCTTGTAAGTTTCCCAACCAAAAAATCTGTGCAAAATATTTCATTATAAGGCCACACCAATTTAATTTGTTGGTTTTCGTATTTCGCGACCCATTTTTTTCTGATTTGCTAAAAACAAAAAAAAATTAGTCCCAAGAAAAATAATATAGGTTTTGCTATTGCAGACCTTTAAAAAACCCATTCCAGGGGCACATATTGCTGATAAACCAATCAGAGCGCTTATTTGCAGTCACATGATCAGAACAGTGGTATAAAATCAAAGGAAGAGATTCATTGGATAAATCATGCCATGAAAAACTGAAAACTTGACTACTTAACCTCGTTTTTCTGTGTTAAATAAATTCACCACAGACTTTTTGCAATTTTTTTTTCTTTTTTTTTTCGACCGACCCAATTTTTTTTATTTTTCTGAAAAAATCCGAGAACCAAGAAATTAAATTGGTGTGGCCTAATATAGAAGAAAGGAAATGTCCTTAACAACTGTGTTCAGCTAACCATCCAGATGTACATCAACGATCATCGCCGGGAGAAGAAGATGCCAGATGACATCGTCTCACTCCTCCAACATCCGGAGGACCACGAAGCTTCGTTTGAGAAGCACACAGGAGACCAGGACCAAACATGGCTGCCACTGACTAACATCACTGCTGAGGAGGAGGTACCGATGCTGGATAATCAACACAGCAGCATCATGGACCTGGAGGAGGTACTTTTTTTCTCTTACTTATCCTCCAGCTCTTCTGTTTGGCGGAATGATGGAGCTACTTTTGTTGTGTGAATTATTTAATATTTCTTTCTTAACCCAGTGTAACAATACTGCTCAGGAAGGTGCAATGGCCAAGTTTGTGGTTTTAATAAAGAATTGTTAGCTTGGTTTGAATATCTACTTGGCTTTGTGTATTATGTAGTTTAGTATGTACAACTGAAATTAGAGCTTTGCAGGTAATGCAGGGCTCAAAATTTCTTTTTGGGAATAGGTGCACTGGTGCACCCAAACTAGAAAATTAGGTGCACCAAACTATTTTTGGGTGCACCACATAAAATAAAGTAGAATATCAGAATACATAATTGCAAACCTACTAAATTCATTTAGTAATTTGAACGGAGCTCTTCAGAAATCGGAAGTATTATATAATGACAGTCATTTTATTATCTTTCTAACACACAGATGTCAAGAATATGGTGTTTACTTAGTATACTGACATCTTAACATACATAAGCCTATCAAAATAGTGCACCCACAGAAAACAAGTGCTTCTAAAAAAAGCTGC
Organism: Branchiostoma floridae x Branchiostoma belcheri; assembly: GCA_019207045.1. Taxonomy (NCBI): domain Eukaryota; kingdom Metazoa; phylum Chordata; class Leptocardii; order Amphioxiformes; family Branchiostomatidae; genus Branchiostoma; species Branchiostoma floridae x Branchiostoma belcheri. The sequence goes on along the minus strand of CM033032.1, from coordinate 19,424,540 downwards.
CATTTTCGCCTTCTAAAAGGATTTTTGTGGTGGTCAGTTGAGGAGTACATCATGATGGGATGCGATGTATGTAAGATGTAAAATTGTTAATAAAGATGAAGTTATTTATATCATTGAATGGCACAAGGCCTGGCTTTGTAGTGGAAAACCTTTTTCTTGTGTAAAGATAAGTGAATTTTGTGTCAAATATGACAATTTTGATAACCTGCCAGTTCAAGATTGAGAAAACGTAGAAACAGACTTGTTTAAATTTAAGTAACATTATCTTCTGTTTTAACATACGTCACTTTAACGTTGTGGATGTTTGAAAATAACAATAAAGAAATCACAATCCTGTGTTTCTATGCTCTGGTCACAAGACGAAAGAGTTGTGTATATAGAATGAAGCAAGAAACCTTTTGAAAAAAATGGCCGCATATTTTAGAAAAAAAAGCTGTTATGTTAAACAAAATCACATGAAAAGTCTTGAATTGGTCTCTTTCTGTCAAAAGACATTATATGGGATTTGTTGAGCAAAGCAAAAAGAACTTTGACATCACTGGGAGTCGAACCCACGCATGCCGAATCTGACTGCGTTTGGAACGCACAATCTAATCATTAGACCACTCGGCCATCGTGAAACAGTTACGCAATCAAGGTTTAAAAGGCTGCTAAGAAGGGTTGCGTTAAATTGACCTACCAAACAATACATAGAACGAACCGCTTCTATCAAGACTCCTCACAGGAACTTGGCCCCTGGATCTAAAGAGACTGAGCCATGGAACCTGGGATAACAGTTTTGCGATTTTCATATTGTATAGGATGGTTTTGCCTACATCATGGCAACGTCGCGGGCACGGGAATACATTCGTGCGGACCGGACATTATAAACACCGCTGTAAAATTGTAGATTTTAAAGCTCGTCTTTTTTTGGTAAATTACATATAATTTAAAATACTGTGTACTTTTGTATGTGTGTTAAAAATAAAAGCAAACATGGCAGAGGAAGTAGAAGCAGAAAAGCAGAAGAGAAGCCAATATGTTATATATAAAATGCATATATTAGTTCAACCACAAGCGATAGTTTTTTAACATAATTTATGCATGTATTATTTTATCAGTGATATATTTAATTAAAGAGCTTTTAAACACTTTTCATTTAATTATTTCTGTTTTAATACATATCTTTTGTTAGATACATAAGTTTATTTAGAATTAAGCATGTTGAGTAATTGCATGGCATAGGTTTATATTATGCCAACCAGAATGGAAGTAAATATGGTCTCTGTATGTACTACATGTTTTCACATGGTAGCAAATGGACGAACGATCCAAGGAACGAAAGATGTTTTCGGTTACCATTTTCGCCTAACGGCTAACGGCGAAAATGGAAAAATTGGGTGCACAGCTCCAATTTTGGGTGCACCTGGGTGCACAAAACCCCAGTATTTCGAGCCCTGATCTGCTTCTCTCTTGCGCATCTGTTTCTCTCTCGCGCAACTGTTTCTCTCTTGCACATCTGTTTCTCTCTTGCGTATCTGTTTCTCTCTTGCGCACCTGTCTCTCTTGTGCACATGTTCCTCTTTCGTGCACTTGTTTCTCTCTTGTGCATCTGTTTCTCTCTTGCGCACCTGTTTCTCAATCGCGCACCAGTTTCTGTCTAGCGCACCTGCTTCTCTTTTGCGCGGCTGTTTCTCTTTTGCGCATCTGTTTCTCTCTTGTGCAATTCTGTTTCTCTCTTGCGCACCTTTTTCTCAATCGCGCACCAGTTTCTGTCTAGCGCACCTGCTTCTCTTTTGCGCGGCTGTTTCTCTTTTGCGCATCTGTTTCTCTCTTGCGCATCTGTTTCTCTCTTGCGCATCTGTTTCTCTCTTGCGCATCTGTTTCTCTTTTGCACATCTGTTTCTCTCTTGCGCATCTGTTTCTCTCTTGCGTATCTGTTTCTCTTTTGCGCACCTGTTTCTCTCTTGCGTTTCTGTTTCTCTCTTGCACACCTGTTTCTTTCGCGCAACTGTTTCTCTTTCACGCACCTGTTTTTATTTTGCGCACCTGTTTCTGTCTAGCACACCTGCATCTTTTTCATGCACCTGTTTATCTCTTGTGTACCTGCTTCTCTCTTGTGCACCTGTTTCTCTCTCTCGCACCTATTTCTCTGTCGCGCACCTGTTTCTGTTGCGCACCTGTTTCTGTCGCGCATCTGCTTCTGTTGCACCTACTTCTCTTGCGCACCTGTTTCTCTCTTGCGCGCCTGTTTCTCTCTTGCTTCTGTTTCTCTCTCTGGCTCCTGTTTCTCTCTTGCGCACCTGTTTCTCTCTTGGGCTCCTGTTTCTCACTTGTGCAACTGTTTCTCTCTTGCGCACCTGTTTCTCTCTTGTGCACCTATTTCTCCCTTGCGCACCTGTTTCTCATTTGTCCACCTGTTTCTCTCTTGGGTTCCTGTTTCTCTCTTGCTTCTGTTTCTCTCTCGGGCTCCTGTTTCTCACTTGTGCAACTGTTTCTCTCATACGCACCTGTTTCTCTCTTGTGCACCTATTTCTCCCTTGCGCACCTGTTTCTCATTTGTCCACCTGTTTCTCTCTTGGGTTCCTGTTTCTCTCTTGCTTCTGTTTCTCTCTCGGGCTCCTGTTTCTCACTTGTGCAACTGTTTCTCTCTTGCGCACCTGTTTCTCTCTTGTGCACCTATTTCTCTCTTGTGCACCTGTTTCTCACTTGTCCACCTGTTTCTCTCTTGGGTTCCTGTTTCTCTCTTGCTTCTGTTTCTCTCTCGGGCTCCTGTTTCTCACTTGTGCAACTGTTTCTCTCATACGCACCTGTTTCTCTCTTGTGCACCTGTTTCTCTCTTGCGCACCTGTTTCTCACTTGTCCACCTGTTTCTCTCTTGCGCACCTGTTTCTCACTTGTCCACCTGTTTCTCTCTTGTGCACCTGTTTCTCTCTTGCCCACCTGTTTCTCACTTGTCCACCTGTTTCTCTCTTGCGCACCTGTTTCTCTTACACGCAACTGTTTCTGTCTAGCGCACCTGCTCCTCTTTCGCGCATCTGTTTCTCTTTTGCGCACCTGTTTCTCCCTTGTCCACCTGTATCTCTCTCGCGCACCTATTTCTCTGTCGCCCACATGTTTCTGTCACGTACCTGTTTCTGTCGAGCATCTGCTTCTCTCTTGCGCACCTGTTTCTCTCTTGCGCACCTGTTTCTGTCTAGCGCACCTGCTTTTCTTTCGCGCATCTGTTTCTCTTTCGCGCATCTGTTTCTCTCTCATGCACCTGCTTCTCCCTTGTGCACCTGCTTCTCCCTTGTGCACCTGCTTCTCTCTCGCGCACCTATTTCTCTGTCGCGCACACATTTCTGTCGTGCACCTGTTTCTGTCGAGCATCTCATAAATGTGTGGCCATGATAAAACCAGCCTACTACAGAAGTTTCATGTGGCCAGTATAGTGTCTCAAAATTTCTTTGAATTCTTCATAGAATGAAGAATGCCATACCAGAAACATGGTACACTGTATGCAGAAAAAAATATCCCTGAACTAGGAACATACTCATGAGACTTTTAATCTTTACACAATTATGACGTTGTACATTGTGTGTAATGTAAACTGTAAATAAATAACATCAAAGTTTGGGAAAGGGTTCAGACAGATGTTGAGACTATGCTTACATTTTGATTTGTTTGTCATGAAAGATCATCTTGTTGGTCATAACATTCAAAAACCTGTCCTGCAATGTAACTAAGAGCCATCTACCAAATGAGTTTTATCAAAGATTATAAAACTTAATAGATTATTATGTTTTACGATATTTTCAATACAGCCCAACATTGCAGAAACAATGGAAAATGCCCCAAAGAAGTTTGAAGAAAAGGTGGGAATGACTTATTCTCTATAAATGATTGTTATAGAATGTTATAGAATGTAAATTTCAACTTTACTGCCACGTACCCCTCTAGAACTTTTCCACTTAGTCCATATAGCATCTAATAAGATTAGTACTGCCACGTACCCCTCTAGAACTTTTCCACTTAGTCCATATAGCATCTAATAAGATTAGTACTGCCACGTACCCCTCTAGAACTTTTCCACTCAGTCCATATAGCATCTAATAAGATTAGTACTGCCACGTACCCCTCTAGAACTTTTCCACTTAGTCCATATAGCATCTAATAAGATTAGTACTGCCACGTACCCCTCTAGAACTTTTCCACTTAGTCCATATAGCATCTAATAAGATTAGTACTGCCACATACCCCTCTAGAACTTTTCCACTCAGTCCATATAGCATCTAATAAGATTAGTATGCCGTTTGTCCAGTGTATTCTGCAGTCTAATTTGTGATCAAGATATGATGCATAGAAAGTTTTATAGGACAGAGTAGAATATTGTGTATGCCAAATATCCACTTATTATAATTAGTAATTTCAGTTTTCTCCTTTTTTCTTCAGCAGCAACGTTCTGTAGCTAACTCCTTTACGTTTATCATTTAGTTGCCGTGCTAATTTCATAATGTCTTAGCTATAGGTATGCAAAGGATCAGCATTGCAATTATGCCTGTAGATTTAGTTTCTCACTCATATATAGTCAGTATATTGTAACATTTGATAGGATATTCAAGAGATATCATAATAAAATGTAGAATCCATTCATCTGCTTGTGCCATCTCTTAAAATTATTATATTGCAATTTGCACACAATTAAACAATCACATGCATGGCACCAAACAGACTTAATTTTGTATCTCAGGGCAGGCAAATTTTCACACTTATTTAACATTTCCCTTAAGTTAAAAGAAACTGTTTATCAGAAAGTGCTGAAATGAAGTTGTATATTTTCTAATTTTATACACAATTATAGTAACCACTAAAACCATTCAATTTGGTGAAGGATTTTATGCTTTACCAGCGATGAAAATGAAGATTTTTTAAGTTAGTTAAATCAATATGACTTTGTAATACCTTAAGGTTGCATGACGGCATGTGAAACTTTGCCTTGCATTGTCAAAAATATCCTGGAAATAATAATCTAACAGATCATCAGCATTTGGGTGTTATATAACCACTTTAATTTCGATAACCCAAAATTTAACACTTTATTTTCTATCCTAACATCACTTGCATGCTTGCACACACTATTTAACGGACATCCACCGCTAGTTTGTGGCCCCGTTTCTCGGCGCCATGAATCCCGCGGATAAAGAGGAATTCTACGACTCGGTAGCCAAGGACCCGAAAGCGTTCTTGTGCGCGTATATGGAGATGCGGGACTTCCTGAAGCCCGTAGAGTTTGATCCGGAGCAGGTAGCTTGGCGGTGGCTGGTGATGGGGTTCCTTTTGGTTCTACATAACATGGCAGGGCTCGAAATACTGGGTGCATGTGCACCCAGGTGCACCCAAAATTGGAGTTGTGCACCCAATTATTTTCTGTGGGTGCACAGGGTGCACCCAAATATTTTCTTAGGTTTATGTATGGAAAGATATCAAGTATACTAAGTATACTTCATATTCTTGACATCTAAGTTTTAGAAAGATATTAATAAAAATGTCTGTCATGTTACTTGTTTAAGAATTTGATAGCTTGTAACTAAGTTTTGTTATTATTTTTTTTACATTCTACTTAAATTTAAGCGGTGCACCCAAAAATATTTTGGTGCACCCAATTTTTTAAGATTGGGTGCACCAGTGCACCTAATCTCCAATTTGAATTTCGAGCCCTGCATGGTGATGGGGCAAATTACATTGTAACACTAACATTGCCAGACTGTTTAACCACAGTGACTCCAGATTCATTTTTAAACCATTAATAAAAATGGTTCTTGGAAAAACTATAAATTTTAAATCAACATCAGGGTTGGACAAGTTTTCTAAAATTCACTTAAGTCTTGTCCTATCAAGCAAGCATATATTAAAAGATTTACTTGCCCAAACCAATTTTTCAGTCGCCCAAAATTCAAATGTCACTTTAGAATGTGCACATTTTCACTTCCAGCAATGGAATTCTTATTATTGGCTCTATTTTTCTATGTTGACCAATGCTTGATGTCATGACTGTAAGAAGTAACAAGTACACGTATATCAAAATCTCACTCAATGGAAAAATCTTACTTCAAGGCCTAATCAGGCAAGTGGGTGTAGGTCATGTACAATGCCCAATTAGCACTTGCTCGATCGCTTACTTCGGAAAATAGGGCTAGTGGACTTGTCCAACTCTGCAACATGATTGATCCATAAACAGTTTCATCAGGTTGGTACGTCACTGAATAAAGAGACTCTTTTTACACAACCAGTGCTTTATTCTCACCGACGTTTCGGTGACCGTCTGTCACCTTCTTCAGGACAATTCTGACTGGTTCACATTGTACTGCAGGACAGATGTCGCTGCTCACAGTTCAGATGCGGTCACAAAACGAAAAGTATTTTATATTATATAATTACATATGTATATACAGACAGCTTTATGCACAAAAAGCTAGTCGCAGTCTATGACACAGTTATTTCTCGTGATAACTGTGTCATAGACTGGGACGGGGCCAAGGTGATAGACAGAGAGGACCACAGATGCACCCGCTGGATAAAGGAGGCTGTATGGATTAGGAAGTCTACTCCAGTCATGAACCGAGATGAAGGGGGGTACAGACTCAGCCACGTGTGGGACAATATTCTTAAGAAGTAAAAAGAAATTATTGTTATATTAATTCATCGTTGACAACTGATTGTGTTATGGATGTATTACACTCCTTTACGTTTGGGACCGCATTGTAAATATGTGCATAAAGCTGTCTGTATATACATATGTAAATACTTTTCGTTTTGTGACCGCATCTGAACTGTGAGCAGCGACATCTGTCCTGCAGTACAATGTGAACCAGTCAGAATTGCCCTGAAGAAGGTGACAGACGGTCACCGAAACGTCGGTGAGAATAAAGCACTGTTTGTGTAAAAAGAGTCTCTTTATTCAACATGATTGATGTTTGAAGGCGTAAATAGTCGGATGCAAATTTCCCTCCAACTCTTGCTGAATTTTGTAGATGAGACTCCATGTAGATGAGAGCTTTATTTTGGTTCTTGCAGTTTAGTACATAAACTGAAATTCTAAACCAAATTACAATTGTGGGCGTGTTCGCCCGAGAGTATCAGTCTTAAAAAAGTATCATTATAAAACATTCATTATAAAATAGAGTTACATAATAATAAACGTCAGCGTTTCGTCTTCCAGAGAACATTAGACAATTGTCAATGAGAGGAAATGAATGTCTACTAGGTCTTGTTATACAGAGATGTTGCCTGATACAAAAACGACGATTTTGGTTGTAAGATGTCTAAAGAACCTAGAAAAGTGAATTTGGGCCAACCCTGGCCTATAGCATAAGGGTAAATTAAAAAAGTTAACAGTCAAAAGCCATATATTTTTCACATACATCACAATACACACAGAGAAACTTATTTTAACATTTTCTGTCAATTAATGTACATGGAACATGATTTAGTTAGATATCCACACAACCATACACAGTATTTAGCTATCATTAATGCGTAAGCAGAAGTTGCGCTAAAATAACTAATTACAATGTTTTTCCAGTTTGGTGCAGATACAACAGATGATAACTCAGATGGTGCCTTGCCAGAGAATGAGGAGCCCCCCTCCCACCCTCCTCGAGCCATCATTAAAGTGGAGAGAATATCATCCTCTGATAGTGAGTCACCAGATGACTCAGACCTGGAGGTAGGTGTTGAAAACAGATTGTGGCTTGTAGTTCAATGTAAGCAATTCTTGCTGGTGCATTTTGTGGAGGACAAGCCAACAAACAGAATAGGGATCTGTCATTTACCTGATAAGTGCCTTACTTTCAAAGGGAGCTCGTACAAACTAAGGTAATGCATAATACAGGGTGAAGTAGAATAAACACAGTGACTGTAGTACTAAATAAAGGAAAAATCCTCTTTGTTCAATATTGTATTTAAAAGAAATTTGTCATTTTTTTGCCAACTCTTTTGTTACGATCATGGTGGCTTTCAATGTTGCCTCCACTATATATAATAATTGCTTGCAACAATATATAAAAAGCTTTCTGCAAATGGCCTACTTTAGCCATTTTTCCTATCATTCTACAATGGGCTTTTAAGTCTAGGCTCAAGCAGCTCAACTGTGGTTCGTAATATCAAGCCTGAAATTTTGTATCCTGAAAAATTGCAAGTTTTTCACATTTTTACCTGCAATCTGGAAAAAAATGTCAATTGCGGTGGGATATTTTGCGCCCAGTCAGCAACATTTCCTTTTTTTAGAACAAAGTCAAGAACAGAAATCCTACCCATGTCTCCTATATTCCTTAGTAAAAAGATGAAGATATTGAATCATTATTACTCTTATGATGGCCATATCATCTTCAGGTACATGGCATTGTACACGAGCCATGTGTAACGTGTCTTTCTTAAACTCCTACTCCTTTCGCTATGACACAAAGGCTGGCTTAAATGTCACTCACACACATAATTGTAACTCCCTTGCCCTTCCCTCTTCATGCTGCTTGCGTTGTGTACTGAAGAGCATCAGGAGTTGGGAAGTTGACGACGTTGAGGTAGGACTATTGTACCCTGTGAACCCTGCCCTGGATGTAGTAGTACCAGGGGACAATGTGATATCGGGCTGTACAGTCTCTGTGTCGAACCCAGAAACTCAAGATGATGATGAACCCCAATTAAGCAGGGGCGCTTATGCTGTGTACTCTAACGACTTTGAGGTTGGTATTCTTGAAGAGGTTCATCATCAGTCACGTATGAGTATTAATTGGATTAATTGCATGTTCGTCAATCAGAGACTCTTTGAAAACATGCAAGATGCGTACCTCCAAATTTTCCATGTCTTGATCACGGAGTCTTACTGGAGTCCAGCAAGACCACGAGAGGTTTTTTGGCAAACAACTCACAGAGGCTCAGGAAATTGATTTGATGCTGCATGCTGTCAACATGGAAGAATTCCTCTTTTTTAGATGTTATACTGTATGATTATTTTCAGACGGTACAAAAAAAATATGTTCTGGGAATTGAAGAGTCTTTTTATATTTCAGCCATACCATAGGTATGGTGAAATATATTGTATTCGTAATGTTTCTTTCTTTCTTTCTTTCTTTCTCCTGTCAAATCTTCAAATCGAATCAACTCCGCCATTTTTTAACCGATTGACTTGAAATTTGGCACAAAGGTAGAGTAAGCCAATACCCCCAGGTGTTTTTTTCATTTTTTTCATATCTGCCTTTAAAATGATTTTATTGAGTTTTTTGTCATTTTTTATGTATATTTCGGGCTCCTGTACCCTGGTATTACAGCCGAATGACATGAAATTTGGTACAGAGGTGCCTTGATCATATGCTCACCTAGATTCAATAACAGTTTTGACATACGGTACAACAAAATGCTTAATTTTGCGATTTTTGGCCATTTTCTGACCAAAAAAGGACATTTTTGGCTCCTGTAGCCTCGTTTTACAACCAAATGATCTGAAATTTGGTATAAAAGTGCCCTTCAATTATGTGCACATAAATGCAATAAAAGTTTTCCCATACGGTACAACAAAATGCTTAATTTTGCGATTTTTGGCCATTTTTTTTACCAAAAAGGACATTTTTGGCTCCTGTAGCCTCGTTTTACAACCAAATGATCTGAAATTTGGTATAAAAGTGCCCTTCAATTATATGCACATAAATGCAATAAAAGTTTTCCCATACGGTACAACAAAATACTTAATTTTGCGATTTTTGGCCATTTTTTTACCAAAAGACATTTTTGGCTCCTGTAGCCTCGTTTTACAACCAAATGATCTGAAATTTGGTATAAAAGTGCCCTTCAATTATGTGCACATAAATGCAATAAAAGTTTTCCCATACGGTACAACAAAATGCTTAATTTTGCGATTTTTGGCCATTTTTTTTACCAAAAAGGACATTTTTGGCTCCTGTAGCCTCGTTTTACAACCAAATGATCTGAAATTTGGTATAAAAGTGCCCTTCAATTATATGCACATAAATGCAATAAAAGTTTTCCCATACGGTACAACAAAATACTTAATTTTGCGATTTTTGGCCATTTTTTTACCAAAAGACATTTTTGGCTCCTGTAGCCTCGTTTTACAACCAAATGATCTGAAATTTGGTATAAAAGTGCCCTTCAATTATATGCACATAAATTCAATAAAAGTTTTCCCATACGGTACAACAAAATGCTTAATTTTGCGATTTTATGGCCATTTTTTGACAAAATTTGGACATTTTTGGCTCCTGTTCCCTCGATTTACAACCTAATGACCCGTAAATTGGTAAAGGGGTGCTCTAGATATCTATTCAAATAACCCATGTATAATTTTTGGCACGGAACACTTTAAAATGGTATATTTGGGATTTTTTTGGTCATTTTCCCATGGCCAAAGGGGTCAACGACCTCAAGGCCTATTGTTTCATGAGGGAGATGGCTGAAATATGCTGTATTTGCTCTCAAGCAAATGTCGGCCTTTCTAGTTTTAGGAGTGATCACCTTCGTAATGAGGTATTATAACTTGTTTTAAATGACAGTAGAAATTATGTTGCAGTACAAATGCCACAGCTTCTTCATTTAATTTTTAAATCTAAGGTCTGCAGCAGTTACTGTGGCTTAAGCTTGTCTACTTTATCATTGTCTTAACAAAGTCTTTCTCTGCAATGCTTTCCATGGATTGAACTTCTGAGTAAGTGTCTTCTGGATAGATTCAATGACAGTCATGTCATGATATACAAACTCAATTTAATAGCATTTATTGAGTGAGTGAGGTTGTGAAGCATTAGTGAGTGAGGTTGTGAAGCATTTTACAACAGTGTGGCTTTTCCTTTTTTGCTTTGATTTCAGAATATTGTTCTGTGGCTATCTGTCCTGCCCTTATTACCTCTATCTATAAAATTGATGAATATCAAAATTGTAGTTCTACTGCTTAATGCCTAATACTTATTTTCCATAGCTACATGTATCATCATCATAAATTAATATCATAAATTGTTTCTGGTTACACAATACATGTTTTAACATGACTAAAGTACTGTAAATGCATTTAAGTTAGCAGGGATTTAATTTCGCGGTAGCGGGAAAATGACTTTTTGCGGTGGATTTAATTTTGCAGTAACACCATCGACTGCAGTCTAATACCAGTTAATAGAAAAATGTTCTCGGTGGATTTAAGTTTGCGGTAATTAAAGTGGTCGCCGCAAAAACCACGAACATTAATCCACCGCGAACATTTCTGCATTTACAGTATGTGACTGTTCTTGTCAAATGCATGGCACATTGAAAGTGCACTTTTTTTTACCCAAACTGCCCCAAATTCTGAAAGTTGGTTTAAATTTACTGTAACTGATGATTAAATTGTACCTAGTAATGAGTAGTGAAACAGACAACGAATCAATTACGTAATAGCCACATATATTCTTGTACATAACAATATTGACACATTCTGCATTCCGTCCATATCATGAGGCAATATACATGTACATGCCCATCAAATTTACCATCCATTCATAATTGCAATCATACCTTTAAACTGTCAACAATAAGAGAATAACTAATATGTATATACACAGAACTGTCATGTTTTAATATGTTCAAATCATATTCTCTATGAGCTAACTTTGGCAAGTAAACTTGAGGCTGGCAAAAAAACGAGAAAGTAGCAGCAAATATAAAATATGATACAATTATGATAAATATCATTCAGTAATGCAGCAAGGAGCTTTTATGAAGTAAATAAAACTCCTTGGTTGCAGCCAGTGTCTTTCTGGTCAATCTTCTATTCTTTTTCAAACTATCTGTTTAGCAATGAATTATTCCAGATTTATCTCATGATCAGATTGTTTTTTGTACTCTTACCATGCTAACCTTGGATTCCACTGTCGGTTGCAAGCTACAGGTATGTATAAAATATCCATCAATACTTAAATTATGTATGTTCGTAGAAGGTTTAGAAATTATCATTGTAAACATTCATTGTCTCAAAATATTACAAAATATAACATTTTCAAATAATCGACAAGACTTATACTTAAGTTATTGTACATAAAACCTTAAAGGATTGCCTTAAAAATGAACAATTCTTTGATTAGTTATTAATATAAAAACATAATAATGTATGACAAATTATTGGCAACACTGAGCATTCTAAACAATGTCCAGTTTAAATTACAACAATATTGTGACTTCAAAAACCTACCAATTTCACCCATAACAGATGTTCACAAATTGCACAAGTTCCAGACAAAACCATACTAAATACTCTACTCAGTAACACATTACATACACTGTACAACACTTCTTAGGCCATGTACATTTTGTACATGTACAAAAGATTCACCGTTTGCTGCACATAATCAGAAATTCCCTGGGTTCCCCTACAATCACAGATTGCACGTTTCTTCCTCAGACAAGAACACTCAGAGCTTGCATGAAGTTTTACGTATTATACAATAACAGCAACAGACAGTTATGCATTGTATTATCAAATAAAACATTGACCATGCCATTTTCAACTGTATCATGTTAATGTGACAGTATATTTACTAGTTCAGCAAGTCAGATCTTTGATCAATATTAAACGAATTTAGCATGTTCTTTGAATTTGAGAACCAAGAGGTGACTTCTAGAATTTTTTTAGAAGTTGCACTGGACCATCATGCATGGATCAATTTACGATCCTGTCAAATTCCCATCTTACACAAACTGGTGATTTGTGGTTGAGGTCCATGTCGTAAATTTAGCTTTATCTGTGAAAGAAATTATTTGCTTAGAGAAAATTTGATAGTTAGACATAACATTTCTGATTTCCCTGACATTTGATGGTGTTAAGACAAAATACTAGATTTCCTTTCAATTTATGTTTCAATCTACATTGAGATCAAACAGGTGAATTCTACACATCTCTGAAATCCCCAAGAAACATTTGGTATCTGTAATGGAGAAGAATGGATTCAAGCAGGCACATTTTTTGGCATACAGGTACATGACAGACGAGTACAATATTTACAAGTCACTACACCACAATAAAGTACTCTGGCCTATATCTACATGACTATTTTGATCAATAACAAATAAAAACATTCGAACAAATGGCCAATGCTTATGACACTGTGCCGTGGATTTCCAATGATATCTTATAGTAGATATAATGTAAATACACTCTCCTATAAATGTACTTTGATAGCAATGCTGGATAGAATAGTTCCTTTTAAAGTGAAAGCAAGGTTACATATAGTTGGTGCATGGTAGGGTACATTGTACAACTGTCAGTGCTAGCACAGCTACACTGTCTATAATCAACTTCCCATTGTCAATTGTATGCAACATGAATGTGCAAGAACCTTTAGTTTATACCAAGACAACATTTTCCACACTGACAAATGCTTAGACCTCACCAGTTGAATTTCTTGGTTCTTGGGATTTAAGAAAAATAATAAATTGTAATATAAAACTGGGTTTCTATTAGGGCTGGGTATCGGTACAGCGTACCGGTACAAAACCGGTTTTTCTTATTGGACCGGTCCAGAAAAACCGGACCTGAAAAAAATTAGGTGGACCGGATGTTGGACCGATTAGAAAATTAACATATTATTTGATCAGGCATTCACACGTTTTGGAGCTTGCAGTTGGAAGACAATGACAAGAGTGAAGTAGAGTAGAGTTTATAGTAATTTCTACCAAGTTTTACAGCCAATCGTACAGGTGCAGTTACAGTTGTAGGATTTTAAAACGCCAGTGTAAGTCTAATACTCCACTAAACAGATTACTTTGTAGTGAAATGAACCATTGGTATGAGTCATACTGAATCAGGTCCAGGTTCAGGTCCGGACCTGGACCTGATCCTCTGGACCTGAACCGGACCTGGACCTGAATTTTCTGTACCGGTACCCAGCCCTAGTTTCTATTAAGTAAGGGGAGGGAACAAAGTTTGCAAGCTGATCTCTAATTTAAGCCTTAAGTTGTCAATATGTCATCATGTTCTCTTGCTAAAATTTACAATGATTATCATACATGAAAATACCCCAAAACCAACAAGTTTTACTGATGTGGCCTAATACATACTATACTAAGTAGCTCTCCTGAGGATGTGAACAGTCTATTCTCCAAACCTGTTTCATCAGGCATTGTGCTGACTGTCCTTCAGTTTCTGCTTGAGGTTTTCTGTGGTTAGGTTGTGTCTGGTCACAATGCCGACAATCTGGGAACGCAGACAACAAAAGGATTGTTAGACAACAACAGCTGTTAGCATGCATATAAGAAGTTACCCGTGTACGAAAGAACTTGTAAATACTGTACGTTAGATATGGTAGAAGACAAAACACATTTTATCTCAAACTGCCCCTTCTATGATCAAGAGAGAAAAGAGCTCTAAAAGAAGTCACCAAATTCTAGGCTAATATCTGCACGTTTACAGACAAAAAGGAAACTACTCTCCTTTTAAAGAAAAGATGAATCTCTACTTCTGGATAAATCAAATTTACACATCTCTGAAATCCCCAAGAGTAGATAACAAAAAGCATTTGGTATCTGTAATGGAGAAGAATGGATTCAAGCAGGCACATTTTTTGGCATACAGGTACATGACAGACGAGTACAATATTTACAAGTCACTACACCACAATAAAGTACTCTAGCCTATATCTACATGACTATTTTGATCAATAACAAATAAAAACATGAACATGTACTGGGTTATCCAGAAGTAGAGATTCAACCTTCATCTTTTCATTATATTCCTGGATGTATAATCTTCACAAACGTACTCTCCTTTTAACATCGCAAAATCCACACATTACAGAAAAAGTCTCAGAAAAAGAAGTCAAACCCAATAAGTTACATCTTTAATTATTTTAAGTTAGACTAGAGTAGTCGCTTACTATACTGTTTACCATTATTTGTATAATGTAATTTTTGTCACTTGCAATTAGCCCTCGGGCAAGAATTTGCAATAAAACTTATTACTATAGACAAAATGTACATTGTAATTCACAGAATCTAAAACTAAAAATCCTGCCTTTGAATCCCCATGCAGTTGCCGATGTTTTTATTTGCACTTTTGGAATTTCTTTGGCACCTTAGATGGATTTCCTCAATTTGGACTTAATTAGAGTAACAGTCTACACTAGACGAGGAGTCAGAAAAGTTTCATCTGAGTGACATTGTACATCGCGGCATCACATGATGGCTGATGGAATGTTTCCGTCGTGCCAGGGTCCAAAAACAACACTTTGAGAAGCTGCTTTATTCCTCAGTCAAAATGATTACGAACACTGCAACATGCTGCACTCTAGCTATACTTTTTATATCTGTATCTATTTTACCATGTGGCACCTGTCCTTTATGTGAAACTGAGTACCCCAAAGCTTTGGTTACGGATGTCCTCTTAGAGTTATACAGTTATCCACAGTAACTCATTTCTTTCTTCACATTGTGGGTTTAAAGTTGAATGACTCACCAGTACCAAGTGACAAGTCCTGACAAATTATGTGAAGAATACAGAAAAATGCTTTTTTATTAGTTTTCCTCCTCTTTTTTTTCCTGCAGTGGGATTTTGAAGGAGTTACTGATGAGGGGGCCTGGGAAGCAGGGCGAGCGCGGAGGACAGCTGACGTAGAAACCGAGACGTTCCCTCCCCCGGACGCCAACCTGGAGCCAAACCTTCTGGACAAAGACGACTACTGGTTCGAGGATGAACTTAAGAAGGGCATGCAAGGTGCCCAGGAGGAGGACTTGTTAAGACATTTGCAGCAGGAGCTGGACAGAAGTGTCAAAGATGCAGAAAGGCTGTTAAAGAAGTCATAATTATGGTGCCTTAATAAAAGTTAAAATAATGAAACATATAAATTTTAAACTATTATCATCACCTCCTTGTTACGAGGTGCAGAAAGCGAAGTTTGTTCTCCAAAAATTTAGAGAAGTCTATGTCATTCTTTCTATGAATTTCTTTAGTGTTGTGATTGGACAATTTGTATCAGAGGTCCAAGCAGAAGTTCATCTGCTGCATTTGATGTGACCCTGGCAAGACTCAGTCGTTTCACTATCATGATGATACCTGGCAATAATCTAATATAACTGTTTGTGGGGTGTTTTCACCATGCTGTAAACAGGAGTAACTTAATATACTGAATATTGTGTGCCATTGTTTTCTCTTCAAAACATTCAGTGAAATCAAAGTTGGCTAAATATATATTATATATTATGTTGCTGACTTGAAAGTTATGTAGTACTTGTTTTATAGCAACTAAATGTTACCTTGTGTTAAATTTAGCAGATTGGAGTGGTAAAAGTGCCCTTTGGTCTTATTAGACTAGTATATAAGTAAATATCATCCTGACAATTTTAGTATCACCTCAGGGGTGTGCTAGCTTAAACAAAACTATGAGGTGGTAAAAAAGTTAGATTCTAATGTCATAAAAACAAATGACAGTCTTAACTTAACCATTCAAAATTATATTGATGTCTGAGATTGATAATAACAAAATGAATTGCCAACCTTGTACTCTAAGTACTTAATTTTTCTTTAATTTGTTTATAGAAAAATATGATTCTTTAAATTTATAGCACCTTCATAATGCAATCTTTATTGTCATGGCTGCTGGAGTTATATTGTACTGTACATATTAGATATATTAAGAGCAATGAGTGGTTTTGTGAAGCTTTTATGATGCAATGTTGCACCTTTGCCAAGACATGTTCATGTGTGACTTGCTGCATGTATCCTCTACAGAGTGGTCACCCACCACATGTGTATCAACGACTATGAGATTCAACAGCTACATGTTTTTGTAATATGTTGGAACTTTGAGTTACGTTTCAAACTAGCCGAAGTCAATTATTACTACTTTGACTGTCACAGCAATATTTTATGTTGCAATACCGAGTGTCACTGAAAAACCTTTTTTCAAATTTATCAATTTGTAAATAATGATTGAAAAATTTAACATGTACACTGAGCTGATATTATCAGTATTGTTCACAATGTAGGTAGTACAGTGAAAATATTTGAACCAAAGACTTTATCTTGAATGCAATAGCCTTTAATTTATAAAATAAACTGCAAGAAAAATAGGAGATATTATGAACAGATGTGGTTCTTGTTTGATTTCTTGGTCACATTTTAATGTCTTGACTTTATAAATTTGTTCCAACTGTAAATTAGCGCCAACTTCCAGATTTGAATTTGCTGCCATCAGTTCAGTATCGGCTAAGAGCTTTCCCGCCAAAGTTCCACCACCCTACTAGGGAGTAAGCCAGTGTAGGGAATGCAGAACTGACCAAGGTGCAATCATTCAGTTGAGAAAGGGAACTCGTGTTGAACACATGCAGGCACAGGCCTAGAAAAGGAACTTCCAGAAGATAGGGCCTGGAGTCAGAAACTCAGGAGGACACAACTCCAAGTCACAGGCTGGACTCAGATCCAGTACATTGTGTGTAGGAAGACCATACCTGTCATCATTGATCATTGTCGGATTCACCACAGACTTACGCAGCATACTCAGACAAGAGGGATCAGTGAGGGATATATCAGGACCTTCAGATAAATGGCAGCTTTGTAACACTAACCCTATACGTACATGTATACATGTACGTAGAATAAATAGTCTTGGCTGTTTTTTTCTGGACGGGTCCAACAACAACAAAAAAAGGTTTTCTACTGGTACACCATACTGGTACCCACCCCTAGTGGTTGGTTGCCCAACCATGTTTGTAGTACAGGGCTCGAAATACCACCAGGTCCTGCATATGCAGGTTACTAGTACTGCAGGTAAAATTGGAGCTGAGTGTGCAGGTATTTCTGGTGTCTACCTACACTGGTCCATGTACTGGGTTATAAACATAAATGTCCTATTATGTAGGTTTATGTGGAATTTGTTATAAGCTGCATTGACTGTTACCACCTATGAAGTACAGTAGAAAAGAAAAAAACTAGCAATGGTTCCTGAATAAGTTTAGTATGATCCATACTTCCTAAATTCAGAATGGTGCAGGTAAAATTTGTCTGGTGCAGGTAATTTTCAATGTTACCTGCACCAGTGCAGGTATGCGGAAAAAAGTATTTTGAGCCCTGTTAGTATGAACTGAAACTGAAAGTGAACGACTTTCTTACCTCTCCCATGTCATTGGTTACCGGCAGATGTCTGAGTCCCATGGTACGGAACAGTTTGAAGACCTGGGGGACAGGTGTGTTAGGAGACACTGTGTAGGGGCAGGGGTTCATGTAGGGGGTCACATCCTGAAAAACAAGCAAAAGCACATTATTATGAAATACTGTAAAATCTAGTGCAGAAACTTTCGCAGTGGTTTGATTTTCGCGGTGGCCACTTCAATGCAAACTTAAAACAACCGCAAACATTTTTCCATGGCAGTAAGAGACTACAGTGCATGGTGCTACTGCTTACTTAAAACCTCCATGAAAAGTCCTTTTCCCGCTACCGCGAAATCAAATCCCAGTAAACTTAAATGCATTAAGTATACAGCCTAGTTTTGTTCCCAGTTATCTTGAGGCGAAATAATTAAGGGCAGATTTTAAGTAGTACATCATGCCAGCTAACGGAGACCAATGAAATCGTCAGGAAATAACACTTTTGATTGCTGTAAAATTTAGGGACTAACCATTATCATCCTAGGGTGGAGTTGACTTGAGTGAGATAATTCAGGGACTAACCATATGGTCAGCCTGGGGTGGAATCGGGTGAGGCTATTAAAGACTAACCATTGTACATTGTAATTCTTGGGTGAGTCAAGTGAGGTTATCATGGAGGGACTAACCATGATCATCCTGGGGTGGATTTGAGTGAGTATGAGGGGCTAACCGTTAACCATGATCACTCTGGGGTGGGGTTGAGTCAGGTGGTTAGGGACTAACCATGATCACTCTGGGGTGGGGTTGAGTCAGGTGGTTAGGGACTAACCATGATCACTCTGGGGTGGGGTTGAGTGAGTATGAGGGACTAACCATGATCACTCTGGGGTGGGGTTGAGTCATGTAATTAGGGACTAACCATGATCACTCTGGGGCGGGGTTGAGTCAGGTAATTAGGGACTAACCATGATCGCTCTGGGGTGGGGTTGAGTCAGGTAATTAGGGACTAACCATGATCACTCTGGGGTGGGGTTGAGTGAATATGGGGGACTAACCATGATCGCTCTGGGGCGGGGTTGAGTCAGGTAATCAGGGGCTAACTATGATCAACCTGGCGTGGGGTTGAGTCAGGTAATTAGGGACTAACCATGATCATCCTAGGGTGGAGTTGAGTGAGTATGAGGGACTAACCATGATCACTCTGGGGTGGGGTTGAGTGAGTATGAGGGACTAACCATGATCACTCTGGGGTGGGGTTGAGTGAGTATTAGGGACTAACCATGATTGCTCTGGGGTGGGTTTGACAATTAGGGACTAACCGTGATCATCCTAGGGTGAAGTTGAGTGAGTATGAGGGACTAACCATGATCGCTCTGGGGTGGAGTTGAGTCAGATAATTAGGGACTAACCATGATCATCCAGGGGTGGGTTTGAGTGAGCATGAGGGACTAACCATGATCGCTCTGGGGTGGAGTTGAGTCAGATAATTAGGGACTAACCATGATCATCCAGGGGTGGGTTTGAGTGAGCATGAGGGACTAACCATGATCGCTCTGGGGTGGAGTTGAGTCAGATAATTAGGGACTAACCATGATCATCCTGGGGTGGAGTTGAGTGAGGTCCACATCATGAATGTCCAGCCAACGCGGGTAATCTTCTGTGAGCTCCTCATACGTCAAGGTTGGCTGGCAAGAACTCTGGAAAAAAGACAGGCACTGTGATCAGTGATTTTCTTAGTGCATTGTAGAGCTGAGATCTATATTAAATTTTTTGTTGACTAGTGCTGTTTAGAATTCTACTGAATGTAAGAAGATTTGACTTGATGTAATAACTTAAAACACCATCAGCACACAATAATTTTTTGTTTCCTTGGTCACTGAGAACTGGGTGGTAAAGTTCAATGTGTTCATTCCCTGATCCTGTGTTCCAAGATTACCTCAGTTTCCCGCTGTCGTTTCATGCACATGCACAATGTAGTCAAGACTTTCCAGTTACACGGTACATAATTGTACAGGTTATAAGCATTTTTTCTAGATTCACAAGTTAACAAATTCATGTAGTATGAAGTTATGCTAGTTGAGCTTAGAGATTGTAAGATATCTATGAGTCTGGCGCCCCTTGGGACTGAGGTAAGATAACTTTAGGGCTCGTCCCTCTGTTGGGTTGTGTACTAGTTAGTTAGACCAACTCTCTCTGTAAATATACTTAGATCTCCGTATCATTATTCTATCCCTAGACCTGTATCCTGTAACTGTAACTTGCTGTAGTCATAGTGAAGCACATTGTATTATATGTTACTTGAGTTTAGCATAGGTTGAATAAACACGGCTCACATATAGTAATCGACTGGTTTCGCTGAGTTGCTGATAAGCTAAATATAGGACTTAGATACCAAACACCCCCAAACGTTTCACTTGGTACAAGTCCGAGTGTTGATGCTTACAGGCGTGTTTTCTGCATAACAGACTCCCCTGGAGAGTAAGGTGATGAGCTGGTGTCTCAGGATCAGCCCGTGGAACGTCAGAGGTTTGAACTTGTCCCCGAAACCGTGGTCCTCTGCTGTGGGGCTCAGGCCTCGGTACAACTCAACACTGGACAACAATATTATACAAGGGTCTATCAATCCTTTTAGGCTCATTGGGTTATGAGAGGGTCTACTCAAACAGGTATTGAGTTTCTTACATATATGTACAAAGTCATGTGGTAAGCAATTGCATCCATTATAGAGAATTGCTAAACTTTCTTTCCAACACTAAAATAATGTAGGGACTTACCCCTAAATTTTCGGTCGATCTCCGTCGACCTTGTTCACAGAATGACCCTTTCTCTTTCCAGCAGTGACGTCAGGAAGACACCACTTTTGCAGGAGGGGGTCATTCTTTGAACAAGGTCGACGGAGATCGACCAAAATTTAGGGGTAAGTCCCTACATTATCTTAGTGTTAAAAAGAAAGTTTAGCAATTCTCTATAATGTATTCTACCAACACAGATGAACTTTCATGCTAAATTGCATCCACTGTTGGTTGTGGCACTTTGTGTGAGTGTGTGTGTGTCTGTGTGCGTGTGAATCCATTTGTAGACCAGCTGTAATGCTAAATTGTTCACTAGTTATTACATCCTCTCTATGTGGTTATATATTAAGTTATTTATAACTTGTAGGTTACCTCATGAGAGAGAGTGAAGTTAATATCCTCCTCTGCGTTCCTGCTGTCCATGTGGTTATTGATAAGTTATTATTAACTTGTAGGTTACCTGCTGGTCATGAGAGTGAAGTCGATATCCTCCTCTGCGTTCGTGCTGTCCATGTGGTTATTGATAACTGAAGTTATTATTAAATCGTTGCTAGATTATTATTAACTTGTAGGTTACCTGCTGGTCATGAGAGTGAAGTCGATATCCTCCTCTGCGTTCGTGCTGTCCATGTGGTTATTGATAACTGAAGTTATTATTAAATCGTTGCTAGATTATTATTAACTTGTAGGCTACCTGCTGGTCATGAGAGTGAAGTCGATATCCTCCTCTGCGTTCGTGCTGTCCATGTGGTTATTGATAACTGAAGTTATTATTAAATCGTTGCTAGATTATTATTAACTTGTAGGCTACCTGCTGGTCATGAGAGTGAAGTTGATGTCCTCCTCTGCATTCCTGCTGTCCATATGGTTATTGATAAGTTATTATTAACTTGTAGGTTACCTGCTGGTCATGAGAGTGAAGTTGATGTCCTCCTCTGCAGTCCTGCTGTCCATGTGGTTATTGATAACTGAAGTTATCATTAACTCGTTGCCAAGTTATTATTAACTTGTAGGTTACCTGCTGGTCATGAGAGTGAAGTTGATGTCCTCCTCTGCCTTCCTGCTGTCCATGTGGTTATTGATACCTGAAGTTATCATTAACTTGTTGCTAGGTTATTATTAACTTGTAGGTTACCTGCTGGTCATGAGAGTGAAGTTAATGTCCTCCTCTGCATTCCTGCTGTCCATGTGGTTATTGATACCTGAAGTTATCATTAACTTGTTGCTAGGTTATTATTAACTTGTAGGTTACCTGCTAGTCATGAGAGTGAAGTTAATGTCCTCCTCTGCGTTCCTGCTGTCCATGTGGTTATTGATAAGTTATTATTAACTTGTAGGTTACCTGCTGGTCATGAGAGTGAAGTTAATGTCCTCCTCTGCGTTCCTGCTGTCCATACTGCCGCTGCGTGATCTCTGCTCCTGATCCTCCAGGATTTTGATCTCGGCCGATCGTCGAGACATGATCCGACGCATCTGCTCATTCGCTCGTGTCAGGCTGTTCTCATTCTGGAGGGCAGAGGAAATCGTAAGAATGGATCCAATGCTGTTTGTGATTATTGACCGAAATTGAATCTGATTCAGCTGTGTGTGTACTGAGTAACTTTTGAAATGGATAAACAAGTCCAAGTTGGCAGACTTCACACCTTTATCCATACAACTTTGCAGTAAACAGCCTCCAGTTTAATTCTGCTGTTCCAGTTTAATTCCTGACTGACCTCCCATATCTCAGCAACCGTACACCCAGATGGGCTAATATCACGTAGTATAGGTAAACATGATGTAAGAAATACGTAGCCGCCATTGATGACCCCCTAGGGATTAGTCCAGTTATGCATAATTATGCATAATTATGGATAATTATGCATACCCATTCTTAGAGTTATGCATAATTATGCATAATTATGCATAAGGTTTCTTGGGGTTATGCATAATTATGCATAACTCTTCTTAGGTTTATGCATAATTATGCATAATAGTTCTTATTGGATGATAGTAATAAAGGGCACAGAGTTTCCAAGGGTGATCATGCTTCACTATGTTAACCATGATTCATTTACCGGTAGCTTTGCTGTCGTCATGTATGGTCTAGTGTAGAGGTACCGTAGGTCCTGGAGTACCTTTGTTATAATCTCCAAGCAGGTCTTGCGCTGGCATTGATAGTATCATAAGTTTGGGAAAGAGTTACACCAATGAAAGAAGTGTAACTTTTCACCGACGAAATTATATTTCTTCGTTTACTCCCATCAACATTGGCAATTATGTTATGTTTGCTCCTTCAAATGTCTTATCTGCAGCACCAACAAACAAAACATTCCTGGACTTTTACAATGTACATTTATATTCAACATCCTATCCTAGGTACTCATTTTCACCTGAGTTAAGTGAGGAACGCTGTGTAAATTGCCTTTCCCAAGGGCACAAGATTAGTGACATAGCAAGGTTCGCATTCGCGACCTCTCGGTCCTGAGCCAAACATGCTGCCGCTGCGCCACATGATCTCACATGTATTTCAGCAATTGTATTCCATCATTGGCTCAAGCACTGTCTTACTAATGCTTGTAATACCAGCAGACCTCTACACCAGTAGCTACTTCACAAGTCACAAGCCATGGCAAATTAGTTTGTCTCAAAGTAATCCCATGAGCCCCCTTGCTGTGAGGAAACTAGAACACATTCAGGCAGAAGGCCCACATTCTCAGAGAGAATACCATGAAATTGCCATGTCCACAGGTCCATGACATGGTCAATCTTACTCAAGAACCTGTGCAGTGCCTTTTTTTTCTTCAAATTATTCCTTTAATGTGTCTACTAGTTTTGTGCCTCAGAACAATGAAACAGCTTACTGTGTAGCTGCTGGGTAAAAAACACATGGTCATACAATGTACTAGTACATGTATGTCTACCTAATACAGGCCCTCAAGGGGTCTTGGGGGAATGTCACTTCTGTCAAGAGAGGGTGCATTGATCATACTTTTGGGGCACCTTCAGTGTGTGGGAGAAAGAAACCTGCTCATATTATGTAGCTAAATAGGCAGCACATCTAATGGCAGAGGATCCAAGGTAATGTACATGAGATTTACCATCAAGCATTTCATAATTATGAAGAAGTAATAGCTCTTGTAGTGCTTACTTTTGTTCAGGTAAAATTTACCGGTAGGATCACCTCTCACTTTTCAGAGTAAAGTGTCATCGTACCAAGCCAGTAAACAAAGCCTTTTTGTGACTTGATAATGTGGAAAAGAGAGAAATCCTGGAACACCCACAATTTGGCTTTGGGTAACACCAGAAGCTGGTATCATCATAGCAGCTGTTCTATAGGACCACCTCTGTTTACTTAAAGGATTACTTTCTGACACAGCATGTCCATGACAGATAAGCTTGTTTCAAATGTACTTCATTGACACATATACATATAACCTGGCTGACAAGTTTGCCCAATGCTACATGTAGCACTTCACATTGCAATTGAGCTATAGATGGAGTCACATCTAGTTGAATGTGACAGGAGGCATCACAATTAGGTAGCATGAAGAATCTGACCCTATTGAGCTTCCTGCATTCCAAGAACTTTCCATAAAATTGCAAATTCACAGTGTGCCAGCAAAGAGTTGTTCTTGTAGGAAAGGGTGTTCTACATGCCTTTTAGTAGTTTTACAATAGTCTTTCATTTCTTAAGAAATCGGCAGCGCTTTAGGCTCAGGCCCAAGAGGTCCTGGGTTGGAAACCTGATCTTGTGCCGCCTTGAAAAAGGCACTTTACACGACTTTCCTCACCTCACTCAGGTGAAAAATGAGTACCTAGCTTTGGCTAGAACCGTCCCTTGGATAGGATGTTAAATAAAGAATGATACAGCTCCCTGGGAGCTTTTCCCCAAAGGGAAAACCACTGGGAATGGGCAGACATGCAAGTCTCACTTAAGCTAAATATTGATATATTCTTTAGTTTGTTACCTTCAGAAACTCTGTCCTTATTGTAGATTCCTGTTAAGTGTTGAATTTGTAAAATCATTTCAATCAAAAGTTGAGTTGTTGAAACAGAAATATTTTTACAGGGCTAAATACAAAACACACATGAATGATGTACTTGTGGACAGTTGCTACTCATGAATCAAAGTTGCCAGTGACTTTTTTCAATTGTATTGAATCAACAACCTTCAGATAACAACTTTTCACCATCACAATGTACATAGTACCCTAATTTGGTAAGGATACACACTGCAAGATTGTTTTTGCATCACTCCCTGTGGTGACCCTTGGCCAGCCAAACCATGGATAATTGATCTGCCATGCACCCTACCCAGGTTTTCAGTTGACCATCTCAGTAAAGAAAGCAGATGCTGAGCTGGAAGACACTGTGATTTTTATCCTTCAGTGATGGAAATACTGGCTGGGTGCATGTGCACCTAATAGTGCACCCAAATTTGGATTAATTTTACGTAATGTAAAGATAGCAACATATACTGGTATGCAGCATATTCTTGATATCTTAACTGTTAGAAAGAAAATAAAATGTCTGCCATATTAATAATTTGAAGCATTTGGGTTCATCAAAATTATCAATGCTGCAAAACTCCACCATTGTTTTAGTAAATATATACCTTAGCATTTTGGACAGCATGCAGAAATTGCATTATATTTTCAATTTTTCAATGATAATACATTGACACTTTTCTGCTTGTTTTTTTACAACTTTAGTTGGCTAAAAAACATTTTGTGAAGTATTTCTAATCTAGTTTTCTTACCAATCTTATTCATGACCAAGTTAAGCACCAGTATGGACAGAATGAAGTCCAAGTAGGTTTTTCTGGCATTCTACTTTATGTGGTGCACCCCAAATTTTTTTAGTGCACCTAGTTTTTTAGGTTGGGTTCACAAGTGCACCTGGTCCCCAAAATGAATTTCAAGACCTGTAATTTCTCCATTTTATGAAAGCTTTTCCCAGTTCCTAAAATGACACTTGAACCTGAACATCTTCTGAGGTGTTGCAGACTGGGGAGTGGGATCCGTAGATCTGATCAGTGATGTGTACCGCATCTTTTACCCTACACTGAGACCATCTGCTCATGGCTGACTATGAGGATGGTGATCTTTTGTTCTGGTTGGTGTTTGTAAGTCATGCCATGGTGTGGGGGTTCAAGGGGGTTGCTTGTCTCTCTTGTGCTCAGTGAGCCTGAGCCTTTTTGAAAGCCCTTTCTGTCACACCAGCATACTGGGCATCACAGTCTTGAAAAGTGCACAGATGTTATAATACATTGTTTGATATAGACTGAAATCAATCGGTCGTTTTTTTCCCCAAATCAACTATGTTTCTTTTATAGCAGACACCTCCAGAGGTCCTCCTACAGAAACAAAAGGGCCGGGTCACTGGGGTCAGCTAAAAACCCCAAGAAACCTTGGCTGCAGCCACCCATGAAATTTCAACTTAAGAAATGCATTCCTGAGAATGCTCAAATTACCGGGGAGAGAAGGCCAGGGCCATGCCAGGCCATTCTATCTCTATCATATTTAAAAAAAACAAACTCAGATCTATTTTCATAAAGCAATTACTATTGGGAAATACAACAATCTGAGGTTTTTTTAATATATGATAGAGATCAATATTCAAAATTTAACAGAGTCATATGTTTCTGTTCAGTTGTCCCTTCCTTTCCCTGCCCACTGACACTATGTTGAGGGCCAGTTGGTTGAGGGCATAGCTTTCTAAAATTGTTTGAAAAGGGCATCAGTCTCTATTGCCTTTAATAGTAGGCTCCCAGTTAGGTGCCCTCATAGAAAGGCTGCCCCTTCCTCTTCAAGTAGATGTAAGATCAGACTCAACTCAGTGTTTTGAGAGGGTCTACGATGGGGGTCCCGACAACGATTTACATTGAATTCAGAAGAACCTCCTACATATTACGCTAAAACAAGGAAGGCAATTACACTAAATTTGGTCGCCTCACTACGAATTACATACTAGATAAAATGGTTTTCCCTACGTATTACGGGAAATAAAAATGGTCTGTCTTATGTAAAAGAGCATGCAGACCCTCTTTTGAGGATATTTTAATTTGCTACATTTAATACTCCTTTTCTATAAGATTCTGCACTTCTTAATTTTTCCCACTTAGGAAGAGGCAAACCAGGAATAAATACCATACTTAAAAGATGTTGCTTACTTGCTTAACTTGTAAAAAACTAAAACAATTAATGAAAAGAAAGCCAGATCTTTACATCTGCTTGGTGATTAATGGATTAGGACCACAGTGTCACCAAGAGATCACCACTCTCTTGAGTCCATGTGTTCTATGTTTCACAGTTAGGAGACCAATTGGATCTTATGATGTACATAAGTTCCTACAGGTGACAGAAAAAGTCTACTCTACGCTACTCTACGCTACTCTAATGTACTCTACTGTACTGTACTCTACTCTACTCTACTCTACTCATTATCAAATCTCTAGGTAATTATCACAATCATGTACATGACTTGGTAAGGTTTCTAAATTGAACATTTGAAAAAGAAAAGGAAGATTCAATGAATTGTGCAAAATAGGACTCTGTAGTCTTTAGTCTATGTGATGTTTCCAATAGGCTGCACAGAAGGAAAGGTGATACTCAGTTGACCCCTTACCCTCTGGCACAGGCTGGAACCCATAGTTCCCTAGTGGTTTGTGGGCTGCTGGTGTAGCACACCATTGTGGACAGAATGCCTGACAGATTCTGATCCTCTCTTATTCAACCCAAAATGATTTTTCTAGGCACCAACAGTTAGATTAAGACACATATGGATAAAATAACTAAGTAGGAAGACAAAGACGGTCTTTGACTTCCTACTTACAAATGTAGTTTATATTGGTTGCCCTACCAAACTATCAGTTTTCAATGACTCCATATGAGCCAAATCATAGGAACCATCATTACTTTCTTTATTTTCCCACAACAATTAAAATTAGGAGGGTTGGTATTGGCTGAACCTTGTTGTGACAAGCCCTACTAAGTGGGTAACCCCAGTGAGGAGCAGTAACCAGGTGGGTGGAGCCATGACTAATCAATCCTCAAGCCAAGGAGGTTTGACTACTGGGTGGTACTATTGCCCTCTTCAGATCTCAGGCCAGGCTTGGTGTTTCTACAGTTCAGAAACCTTATTTAGACCTGTCCTACCAACTACATGTTCCAATTTTTGTAACTGATTAACTGTGATTGCAAAGAGCATGAACATGGGGGATCCACTCCAACTACTAAACTCAGAGGGTTATCTGCAATCCCAATAGTCTGTAGCAATATTAAACAAAGTTCATTGGTTACTCTGGAAGTATATCTTTGCACCCCATTCACAGACGTGACATTGCTCCTTCTGGATGGTGTAGTGTACACAATATAACTAATAAGATATAAAAGGATGTGTACAACCAATCTCCCAACTGCATAAAAAACAGCACTTTGTTGCTAGAAGGGCTCAGGCTAGGTGTAGAGAAAAATTTGTCTGTAGAAGTTGGCACTTTTGTAAGTGTGTTAAATTTCCTCCAGATAAGTTTAAATTTAACTGTACTTTTATGCTATAAAGTATCAGGACACACTGTAATGTCAGATTCTGCAGACGCCCCTGCTTTAGCAGTTGTCGGTAACTTGCACACTAGCAAATGCAACCACATTCAAAGCTTGGCGCAGCTTAATTCTGTGACCGAGGTAGCACAGTGTGCAGCCTGAAATTTTGCAATTTTACCCCACCTATGTGCATATAAGCCTTTGTTTTATTTCTTTATATAAGATAAAACATTAAGTAGGTACATGTAACTGGAAGAAAAAATAATGGATAAGTAGCTGATTTGAGGAAAGTAATAACTTGGAAGTGGGGCAACTTGAAATGTTGATGGCGAAACCTGGCTTTTGACTCAGGTCTTGCCTACAGGCAACAAGGCTGAAAAAAGGATTTTGAACGCTTTAGCCATGTGACACTCCCCTACTTTAGCTTTGTACATGTACAATGCACATCATAATTAAGATGATACATATTTTCATCTAGCTATAGCATTGTAAGTACATTGGAGTGGATCCCCCATGTTTTTATTCTAAGTAATTACAGTTATTCGATTACAAACCTACCCCTGCCTCCAAACGTTACAACCCACTTTTCAGAAAATTCTGTACAGTTAAAACGATCCCCAAGCAATGGGGAGAAAAAGTCACAACATGCAGGGGGGGCAACCACACAATTCTGGCATGTTACTGCACCATAACTCCTGCCCTGTCCAGATTTAAACTCTGACCTGGTACCTTGAAAAAATATTTGATCTTGAACATGATTTTTAATTTAATTTGCAATAAAACATTTCCAATTTCCATGACTTTCTGTAGCAATATTCCAGCCTGAATATTCTAGCCTTGATATAAAGGAGACTCTTTTATTTTTATCTGATGTTTTGGTGGCCGTCTGTCACCTTCCTCATGGCAGTTCTGACTGATTTACATGGTACTGCTCTCTGCAGTTATAGGTTTTATCTATTTAATAAATTGATCTTAAGCTTGTAGGGTAGTCCCTTCAGTCTAGCAGACGGATCTCCAAGGGAGTCCTGTAAAGGTATCGCTGCATTCTTAAGAATTAGATATAAACTGGTACACAGCTATTCCAGTTAATTGACAGCCGTTGTGTATATGTTACACTCGTTTGGGACTGCATTGTAAAAATGTGCATAAAGCAGTTACTGTAAATACGTTTGTGACTGCATCTGTAACTGTAAAGAGTGACACCTACATGTAGTGCTGCAGTTCAAGTGAACAAGTCAGAATTACCCTGATGAAGGTGACAGACGGTCACAGAAATGTTGGAGTAAATAAAGTATTAGGTTTTAAAAAAACAAGCCAGTGACTTACCAACCTGATGACCTGAAGTGAGTGTAGATCTACACTATAATACCATGACAATTAACTGTAGCATAGCATGTTATTTCGTATTTTGTACTTTGATGGAGAATTCTGCATTTAAGTTGCATATTTCTACAAATGTGTTGCACAGTTCTGCCAATAGGTTGTAGAATTCTGCCTGTGGTTTGCAGAATTCTGCATGTGGTTTATTGCAGACTTCTGTAGTCAAATGCAGATTTCTGTTTGTAATTCTACAGCCAAATGCAGAAATCTGCAGAACTGATCTAGTCCCATGGGGCCTACCGATGTTACCTAATATAGATGTAATTGTCATGTAGTATGTCTTATTCTGAAACATAGAATATCCTTCTTAAACTATGCCATAATTAAATCAAGTTGCTGGGTTTTGAGTGTTTTTCCATATTTATGGCGTCGCCTGTTAAATGAAAGCTTGATAGTTTGAGATAGCTTAACAGTTACTGATTAATTGATAAAGTTTTGTTTTAGAAATGACTTGTAGATAACTATGCTAATCTCTTTCCCAAACTTATGATACTATCAATGCCAGCGCAAGACCTGCTTGGAGATTATAACAAAGGTACTCCAGGACCTACAGTACCTCTACACTAGACCATACATGACGACAGCAAAGCTACCGGTAAATGAATCATGGTTAACAAAGTGAAGCATAATCACCCTTGGAAACTCTGTGCGCTTTATTACTATCATCCAATAAGAACTATTATGCATAATTATGCATAAACCTAAGAAGAATTATGCATAATTATGCATAACACCAAGAAACCTTATGCATAATTATGCATAATTATGCATAACTCTAAGAATGGTTATGCATAATTATGCATAATTATGCATAATTATGCATAACTGGACTAATCCCTAGGGGGTCATCAATGGCGGCTACGTATTTCTTACATCATGTTTACCTATACTACGTGATATTAGCCCATCTGGGTGTACGGTTGCTGAGATATGGGAGGTCAGTCAGGAATTAAACTGGAACAGCAGAATTAAACTGGAGGCTGTTAGTAGTGGTTTTAGTCTTTTAACGGTTTTTTGTGAAGTAGAAAGAAAAGTGGTGAAGTAGAAAGGAAAGTGATCTCCATCCAGTTCAAGCTGACTGAAGAGCTAGTCTTCTACTGGTTGAATTGTGACAGAGAGGACAGACGCTATTTACAGTATTTACAGGTTCATTGTATCAGGACCCTAGCACAACTATCACAATGAAGCAAGTGGACCAAGGCTTAACTTGCCGTTCTCAGAAGTACTGCAACCCTTTCCGATAGCGTGCATGTCAGGTGAACGACACAGCCGGAATCAAAGTCACGGCTTCTAGTTCCAGAGGCAGGGCCTTACTGAACAGTGGGCTATGCACACTAAACAAGTAGCACCACTGAGAATATGAGTAAATAGTGAAGCTCTCACCCTGAACTTGATGTTGTAGGGCCACTGAACAGTGGGCTATGCACACTACACAAGTAGCACCACCAAAAATATAAATGCATGTACAGTAACTAGTACTACTTTCCAAAAGTGAAGCTCTTATCCTGAACTTGATGTTGAAGGCCACTGAACAGTGGGCTATGCACACTACACAAGTACATGTAGCACCACCAAAAATATAAATGCATGGGATTGTACAGTTACTGTAACTAGTACTACTTTTCAAAAGTGAAGCTCTCACCCTGAACTTGATGTTGTTAGGGCCACTGAAACGTGGGCTATGCACACTACACAAGTAGCACCACCAAAAATATAAATGCATGATTGTACAGTATATAGTACTACTTTCTAACCCCAGAAGTGAAGCTCTCACCCTGAACTTGATGTTGTAGGGCCACTGAACAGTGGGCTATGCACACTACACAAGTAGCACCACTGAGAATATGAGTAAGTAAGTATACTTCCTAACTCCAGAAGTGAAGCTCTCACCCTGAACTTGATGTTGTTGCTGACCATGGTGTTGGCCTTGGCCCGCGCCCGTCTCTCCACCATGCTGTCGTGGTTCTCAGTGACGACAGGGTAGGCGTGGTGCCGCGTGGTGCGTAGGATACTCACGATGGACTGGATCCGCGTGTGCGGGTAGATGTACGATAGAGACGTCTCCATGATGTCGGAAGCACATAATCTGAAAAGTAACAGGATTATTATATAGCACTACCGAAATGATTTTTTCTTATTTTGCTTACCCCATGGACAATTCTTACATGAAGAAAAATATTCTTGCAGGAAGAAAATTGAGAATAAAATTCAAGCCAAACGAAAAACCACAATTTTTTTTTAGACATTTAAGCAAAATCTTCTTATTTTTTCTTATAAATAAATATTAAATGCAAGAAAGAAATTCTACAAATTCTTGTTTTTTTTTAACCAGATTCAACTCTTAAGAAATACAATTATAATTTTTTTCTTCCTGGAAGATAACATTTCTGTGAGGAAGCAAAACAAGATAAAGAAGAAGAGGCATTTTAAGAAATACAAGAAAACAAGTCTCAAATTTTCTCAAAAACTTGACAAGCAAAAATTTGCTTGTCCCATGGACAAGCACATTTTTCTAAGATTTCTTGGGGACAGAATAATTTTCTTCCTGTGAGGAAGCAAACAAGATAAACAAGAAAAAGCATTTTTGGTAGTGTGACTACTCTCTCTTGGCAGCCAGTGGCTGAATTGCAAGGAGCTTACAATAGGCAGGGCTAAATTGCAAGGGTCTAGAGCGAGCTGCCGTTCTTTCTGTCTCTTTGTTCTCTATTTTCTTCTTTCAGACCTTAGCCTTATAGGTTTACAATATTCTAAAATCACAATACTGTAAATGCAGAAATGTTCACGGTGGATTCATGTTCGCGGTTTTTGCAGCGGCCGCTTCACCGCGAATTCAAAATCACCGCGAACTTTTTTCCATAACAGTAAGAGACTACAGTGCATGGTGCTACCGCGAAATTAAAACCACCGCGAAAAGTCCATTTTCCCGCTACCGCAAAATTTAATCCCTGCAAACTTAAATGCATTTACAGTATATTTGCATGTCAGATGCCCTCCCTGGGATACACAAATATCGGCTCCTGACCCTTATTAGCCTCAAGCTAAGCAGAGAAGATTTGTCACATGTAACAGTTCAACAATTTCATCAATCAAAACACTGAAAACTAGTAAAATTTCAAGTCTGACCCACAATAATTCACAAAGTTCCATAAGTTTTTTAAATATGCTGAAATAAACATTCCTAGCCCCATCAGTATCAGTAAAACTACAGCCACACTGTTGATGTCCATGGTGCTGAATAGTATTGCCATCATTTTTACTGAAAACATCACTAAAACACAGCAGGAGTCTCTAGTACTGGACAAATGCATCTCTCTACAGCCATGGTAACCATTTGTATCAGAAGATACAAATACAAACTTTAAGGGTTTGAAAGGCACTGAGTCATCTCCTTGGTGCTTAATTAATTGTTGTTAGTAGTTCATAATCCTACATAGTGGTGCGTACCGGAGCTCACATTCCGGTTCAGGTCCGGACTCGAGTCCAGAGATTCCGGTTCAGGTCCGGACTTATAAGTCCGTTTTTTGACGGCCGCCAAATTTTTCCGCATCAACACAAGCATTAAGCAACTTGCCCTATACGAGGTCCCCTAGCTAGCGTATCCGGCGGCTGCGACCACCCCTCGATCGGGCCGCATGCGATAAAAATATTGCCGAAGACGACAGTGTCATTTTCAAAGGTGTAGCAACATCGATTTTCAATGATAATTGTCGGGAAATCACGGTAGAATATGGCCTTTTCGGCTTGTGTTTTGACGGCCCAAAATTTCAGCATGGCGTTTGCGACTGAGGTCAATACGGGTCATTGGGATAGCCTACTGTAATGCGGGTAGAAGCGATGCGTGCGGTTTCATTATTCTCTACATTTAACCTTACAAATAAATTGTAAGCTTATTCGTTACAGATTTAAAGAAGAGAAATATAAAATAAGTTTAAGACTTCATAATATTTATTTAAATAAAGGTGTCTGTGTTTCTTTTTAACAAACTGCTCGCCCATGCTTTTAGTGAAGTAGCCCGACAAGCGACAAACGTGACAACAAGCGCGGGTGATTTGTTATAACTTGTTTTTCTCGGGAAATTTCTCATTTATTAGAAGGTATGGGACTTCTAAAACCTACACCAGGTGATAAACAAAATCACAGACGTTATTTTCATGGGTCAAATTACTGAAATGGACCAGTCATTTTTGCCGCGTTGCCGGATTTTAAAGAAAGTTTCCGTGCGGACAGTGGTGCAACCATGTGCTAATGGCCCGCTCATGGTGGTAGGACAATCTATTTTCGCAAACAGTTATTTTGGGGCCCGTTTGCTGCAGTTAATAAAGTAACATAGGTATCTAGCGTTTTTTAGATGACACTAATATACAACAAGTAATAGATTTCCGGTTTTCCAAAAAAACGGTTTTCTACGTTCCGGTTTTAACCGGACTTGAACCGAAAGTTATAGCAAGTCCAAGTCCGGTTCGGCGAACCGGTACGCACCACTAATCCTACACATTCAATGATGTTATATATCTTGTCTCTTTAGAAAAAAGAGGTCCAGTAAAATGTGATGAAATTCTACGGCTGCAGTGTAAGTCCCCTACAACATATCAAACATATTTCTTATATAAAAGAGAGGTTTTATTATTGAAGAAACATTGAACATGATGGCTTAGCAGGAAAAGTTGAAATATGCTGCCATATATATATATATATATATATAACCCATACATACAATAAGAACTAATGGCATAAAATTTAGTATTAAACTCACCATGAATATAGTTACATATTAATCAAAGTGATATAGTACATACATAATGCAGGGCTCAAAATAATTTTTCTGCATACCTGCACAGGTGCAGGTAACATTGAAAATTACCTGCACCAGACAAATTTTACCTGCACTTTCTCAATTTAGAAACTATGGATCATACTAGAATAGTTCAGGAATGATTGCTATATTTTCTTTTATACTTAATAGGTGGTGACAGTCAATGCGGCTAAGAACAATCCCTGGCCATTACATCTAAATCAAAGGGAATTTATGTATAAAACCCAGTAGATTGACCAGTGCAGGTTGGGTGCAGGAAGACACCAGAAATACCTGCACAGGTCCAATTTTACCAGGTGAACTTACCTGCATGTGCAGGTGGTATTTCAAGCCCTGATTTACGTTAAAATTTGTGTACCGGCTCTAAGTACACCTAATCATAAAGTTCTCACCTGTCCATGCCATGAGGTGGGTGCCACTCTAGTAGAGGTACTCCCTTCAGCTCTATGTGGATGTCATACAGACCATGGTTGAACAGGTCACCTGTAAACTTTGCAACCTGGACAAACATAATGATAAACCAAGAATATTCATAACATTTGAAATATTTGAAATGTCAAAATTATACTACACATTCATTTCATCCTACATATTCTTATCACCCACTCTCACACACAGTGTATTCCGTATTACCCAACAAGGAATATATATTACATGTATTTTACATATCAGCCTGACCATGGGTTGGATTGCCCAAAGGCCGGAGGGCAATCCGACTCACGGGTGGTTTGGACTCGAGGGTGATGCGGAATACACAGTGTTGTATCCAATGTCATACCTATCCTACTAGAAAACATGATAGTTTTATTGCACAACAATTGTACGGGGTACAAAGTATGGCATCTACATAACTACAGTTCTATGATTTAACGCTGATCTACTATACAGAAGTTGTAGTATGGGATAAGTTTCTTACAGTCATTGGAGGCTTTTACAATCATTGGAGGAATTTCTAATGTCTAAACCTTCTTAATACAGTCATTGGAGGCTTTTACAATCATTGGAGGAATTTCTAATGTCTAAACCTTCTCGTTTCAATGTGAAATTCGGCATAATTTTTATAGCATTCAAAAATGAAGTCTTTAAGACAATTTTCAAGGCTACTTTTGATCTGTTCATGTTTCATTCTTGTTTTCTTGCAAAATTTTATGCCCAGCAGTATTGACCCAAGAAAAAGGCTACTTAGGGTCAGCTGGGTAAATAGAAAGTTAACACTGTGACAACATTTTTTCTTTGGCCTTATTTGGCATTCGGAGTTACATTTTCTACATACCATGAGCACGATCATGATGGGCAGTCCGTAACTGATCTCATTGGTCGATTCTATCAGGATCACAGTGAGACTTATCGTCATGCGTACTACCCCGCCCAGAAATGCTGCTGCTCCAATCAGAGAGAAGGTTCCAGAGTAGATGTGCTCGAAACCTGGAAGCCTAAAAAAATATTTCCTTCTTATAGTTGAATACTAGTATCTGGTTAGCAAAATTAGGATACATTGAGTAAATTTACTGTATACTTAATAATAGTAACTGTTGGACAAAGGACAACAAACATTTGCTGATTCATGTACGAGAAGAAATGACAAGATTTTTGCAGCCCAATTGCTACCTTTGATACTTTGAACCCGAATTTACAAATAAGTTCTTAAAGTTATCAATTTTCATACTTCTAAAAGCTGTTAATACTGTCTTGCCCTACGTTTTCATTATGCAAATCGCATAAGGTTCGTGTGTGTCACAGTGATCCATGTGAATCACATACATGTAAAGGTTTGTACGTTTTCGCAAAGTGATTTGTTTGATTTTCATAAGTTTCGTGCATTTTCACATAGTGATTCGTGCGTACCACATAATGTTCGTACAAATCTCATAAATGCTTAGGCACCCCTGGAGACCTTAAGATGAAATACATAAATAAATAAATAAGCACCAGAAAAATAGAGAGCTTACATTTTGAGAAGATTTCCTACGAAGCGTCCATAGGCTGCACCACAGAGGAGGGAGGGCACAAACAGCCCAGAGGGGACCGAGGTTCCGTACGTCCAACAGGACAGACAGAAAAACAACAGGAAGAAAATCCCCAGGGACTGCAGGCTGAAAGTAGCTGTAGAAAAGAGAGAATAATTAGTGCTCCAAATAGTTTTCATTCAAGCATTCAAATTACCCACTGAAGTGTAGATTTTACAGACTCTAAGGATAGTTGAAAAGTTAAGGGACCATTTTACAACTAAATATTTTACAGGTGGTAACAAATTCAGAAAACAAAGTTCCACTTCTGCTTGCTTATAAACCCTGCCATATTCTTTTGATTTTGTTATGCTTGTTGTTCGTGCATACAGCCAGAAAATTAAATAATTTCATACATCACCTACACATCCATCAACAACAAGTCTTTGTGATTAAATGCAGATGTTCCAGAGACAGAGGTAGTTTTGTGTATTACTAACTATTCAACTACAATGTACCAAACTGACTCTTCCTCTGTCCTTGTCAGTACTATTAGGGCATAGAAAGCTGCATTGGCATTACTTCAATGACAGCATCAAACATTGTACAACAAAAACTATGTAATTCATATGAGTTTGTAAACACTGAATAATGTTTTTAAGAAGAGAGAAGAGGTATGTTAAAAAGAGTCATAGTGATAGCATAGCTCTAGATGTTTTGCTTTAATCCAACTGTTTGCTTGTACATATTAATGAGATTTCCTTATTGCCAATTTGAGACTGATTCTTATGAGTTTCATGGTGACCAATCACTCCTAGGAGGAGAGCATAGCAGACAGCAGGCTGGCAGGTCCTTGTGTTTCTGTGGGTGGAGCAATTGATCATATTAGCTATATTATGTGTATTGGGTTTGGTGGTGCGTACCTAAACTCAATTTCAGGTTCAGGTCGGGATTCAGGTCCAGCAGTTAGGTCCGGACCTGAACCCATCATTGCAATTTTTTTATTATTATGTGCATTTTTTTTTAGGGGGAGGGGGGATGGTGCATAGACTTGCATGTTAGCATTAATTGAAATGCAATGTGAAAAATACATTAAAATAATAGACAGCCAGTGTAAACACAAACTGTTTTTTGTCTTTTTCCAGTGGAAAAATTTCACTGTCTATGGAAGGTTTTAGATGGTTTAGAACAAAAAAAAAGGGAATATAAGTGACATACTATTTTCTGCAAGTCCAGACTTGGCTCCGGACATTTAGTTTTTTGGGGGACTTGGACCTAAACATTTTTAGGTCCAATTCCAAGTCTGGGCTTTAGGTACGCACCACTAATTGGGTTTCACATGTGTGTCCCTCAGTCCTACATAGGAAACACGATAGAATAGTGTCCCAGTATGTGTCTACCTTCTTGATGGAAGAGTTGTCTGATGGAGGTCTCCTGGGTGTTGAAGAACAGGGTGGCCATGTCGTTGTAGGTTCCGTTAGGACAGAAGAAGTACTGAACGGTCTGTTCCACCGGGCTGGTCACGTTGATCACGATCGGCGCCACCTCCTTACACTCGCCAAGGGTCATGGCGGCCGTGAACGCCACGATAGTGGTCACCATGGTAACCAGGAGGACTTCCAGAACCCTGGGAGATTCATAAAGTAAACAATTTTTTCAAGTTAAAATACTAGGTTTTGAAATTGGATGCTTACTTCCTGAGATATGACCTAAGCACTTCCGCTAGGGTTAGGGTTAGGGTTAGGGTAGTGCTTAGAGGCAACATGGCTAAGAGTGCATTCAAGTCGGTCAAACTTGGTATCATTGGAAAGGTCTCTTGGTGCGGAGTTGTAAGCTACAAACCGTTTTGAAAAACTGTTTAATGATGATTGATTTCTGTCTAATGCTTACATGTTTATCAAAAGGTGGAGGTAACTTAAGTACACAAATTGTTCAGATACACAATGAGGCTTTAGCATGACTTGGAATAATAATCATAAAATATATTCGGTGCAGCACATCTCAGTCCCTTGGAAGTTCAATTCTCATAATCTTGGGTACACTAATATCTAGACTGTCACATTGAAAGATAAATTTAAAGAGTTACAAGGCTTAGCATACAAATGGAGATGGACGCCACCCCAAAGCATCTATTACAAATGTACAGGCAACTTTAACTTTTTTTACACACATACTAAATATAGCATTTTGCAATTCATGAAGTATGCACACTAGAGATATCTAAGTGTTAAAGACATTCTTTAGAAGGCATAATGTTTTTAAAGTGGCAGTCTTAGGGCACTATGCAGAGTTATGAGAGTAACTACATGATAGCTTTATTGCACAACAATTGTACGGGGTACAAAGTATTACATCTACATAACTACAGTTCTATAACTTAACGCTTATCTAACTAATACAGAAGTTGCGGTATGGGATAAGTTTCTTACAGTCATTGGAGGCTTTTACAATCATTGGAGGAATTTCTAATGTCTAAACCTTCTTTGATATATTTTCCTTTATCTGTCATGCAGGGATTGTCACATGTCATGATGTATTTGAAAATTGCACTTCTGACAAGTCCATTGAGATAAACCCTTGTGTATACTATAAGATGACAGCCTTGTGTACAGAGAATTTCGTATATCAGAATATTTGGGACATACAACCATAAAGTGATATTCGTCTTCAATTAGCTCTGGACAGAATGGACAAACCCTCTGGTCAATAGGGATTTTTTGGAATCTCCCGGTTTCTATATTCAATTTGTGACAGCCAATTCTGAGTTGTGTGATTGCCCTACGAACGTCAAGGCTCTTTATGGTTAAAATGCAATTTTCTTGCTTGTAATGCTTGTTCAATGTAGAAAGAGAGGAGAGTTTGGAATTGTTTCGAATGAGAGTTGATGTTCCACATACCTGATGGCAGGATGTCTGTTGTGGACGTGTTTCATGCGATGTTTGGTCAGTCTGGTGTTGATGGCATTAAACAGAGCCCCTAGCAGTCCACCTACTACTCCCATCACTATAAACACAAACAGGTCCAGTACTGTCCACAACTGGCACCCACGTTCCCCTTCTGGGCACTGAAGTAAACAAAAACAACATTGGGACACATCAGCGGTTTAGAACTCCCTACTTATGGGGTCTGGGGTCAACACCTTACCAATTATGCCACACGATGCCACACATTTACATTAAAAGTTCACATTTTGAACTATTACCTTAAACTGGCCAAAGGTGAGCAGACCAGGCTGGTAGAAGCTGCCCCAGGCAGTGGTGTCAGAAGAAGGGTTCTCTCCCTCGATACGTGTCCCCGACAGGAAGAAGTTCAAGGTGAAGGCTGCTGTCATGGAACACAGGAACTGGGAAAAAACAATGTACATGGTGAAGGCTGCTGTCATGGAACACAGGAACTGGGAAAAAACAATGTACAAGGTGAAGGCTGCTGTCATGGAACACAGGAACTGGGGAAAAACAATGTACATGGTGAAGGCTGCAGTCATGGAACACAGGAACTGGGAAAAAACAATGTACAAGGTGAAGGCTGCAGTCATGGAACACAGGAACTGGGAAAAAACAATGTACAAGGTGAAGGCTGCAGTCATGGAACACAGGAACTGGGAAAAAACAATGTACAAGGTGAAGGCTGCAGTCATGGAACACAGGAACTGGGAAAAAACAATGTACAAGGTGAAGGCTGCAGTCATGGAACACAGGAACTGGGAAAAAACAATGTACAAGGTGAAGGCTGCAGTCATGGAACACAGGAACTGGGAAAAAACAATGTACATGGTGAAGGCTGCAGTCATGGAACACAGGAACTGGGGAAAAACAATGTACATGGTGAAGGCTGCAGTCATGGAACACAGGAACTGGGAAAAAACAATGTACAAGGTGAAGGCTGCTGTCATGGAACACAGGAACTGGGAAAAAACAATGTACAAGGTGAAGGCTGCAGTCATGGAACACAGGAACTGGGAAAAAACAATGTACAAGGTGAAGGCTGCAGTCATGGAACACAGGAACTGGGAAAAAACAATGTACATGGTGAAGGCTGCTGTCATGGAACACAGGAACTGGGAAAAAACAATGTACAAGGTGAAGGCTGCAGTCATGGAACACAGGAACTGGGAAAAACAATGTACATGGTGAAGGCTGCTGTCATGGAACACAGGAACTGGGAAAAAACAATGTACATGGTGAAGGCTGCTGTCATGGAACACAGGAACTGGGAAAAAACAATGTACATGGTGAAGGCTGCTGTCATGGAACACAGGAACTGGGAAAAAACAATGTACATGGTGAAGGCTGCTGTCATGGAACACAGGAACTGGGGAAAACAATGTACATGGTGAAGGCTGCAGTCATGGAACACAGGAACTGGGGAAAAACAATGTACAAGGTGAAGGCTGCTGTCATGGAACACAGGAACTGGGGAAAAACAATGTACATGGTGAAGGCTGCTGTCATGGAACACAGGAACTGGGAAAAAACAATGTACAGTCAAACCTGTATTATCGGCCACCTTTGCATAGCCATAGTGGCCACCGCCACACAATTTCCGGTCCCGTTGATACAGAAACACTGCCTATTGCAACCATACTGCAGCCTTATGTCACCCTGCACCGAGTTTGAAATTGTAGTTTGTGAGGATTTGGAGTTCCTGACAGGGTCATTTTGGCGGTAGCAGAAGGTATGCATGCCTTGAGCATTAAAGTGCAAGTCTTTGTCGGTGAATTAACCGATCGAGACAATGTTACTTGGTGAGAAAGATTAGTGGGAACTGAAATCATGTGTAGCTTGCTCATGGTCAATTGATCAACATTTTCTCTATAGTGGCCACCTGTCTATAGTGGCCATATTTGTCCAGTCCCTTGAGTGGCCGCTATAGACAGGTTTGACTGTACATGTAGAATCATGCATGGGCACCTGACTTTATGGGATGTACATGTAACTAAAAGGAGGAGGAAAGAAAGGGATGGGTTTCACTTTCCAATATCATGCCCTAAGCACAGTGGATAACAAAACACACAATCCACTGTTCAAGTGTTGTACATTTTAAACCTTGAGTTTTTACAGTTAATTACTACTGTTTGATAGCATTATAATGGCTGAGTTTCATCTCAATTCTTGTTACAAGTTTTTTTACCCACAGTAATATATTATAATAATGTGTCGTATGCTCTGGAAAAATGAAGGCAAACATGGCAAAATTAATAAAAAGAGCACTTCACTAAGGAAACAGGAATCAGAGTGGAAAGGACAAACATTCTGTTTACCACACGTTAATTGCCCAGTTTTGAGTTTTGATTGGCTGTCGCCTTTTTTTAGTTTTAACCTGAGTTTTGGTTGACTAAAGGTGGAAGCAAAATTCTGAGTTTTAATTGGCTAAAAGTGAAACACGGCTACAAAAACAGAAAGTCTTAATAATATTGGGTGTATTTTGAA
Source organism: Branchiostoma floridae x Branchiostoma belcheri (assembly GCA_019207045.1). NCBI lineage: Eukaryota > Metazoa > Chordata > Leptocardii > Amphioxiformes > Branchiostomatidae > Branchiostoma > Branchiostoma floridae x Branchiostoma belcheri. Next base: position 19,382,584 of record CM033032.1, on the reverse strand, counting down.
GCCAGCTAAGGTATACCCAAAGTGTGGGTAATGAGGCTGTTTAACGTGGTCGAGGCACCTCCTCGAGCACGGGACCCCCGTTTTACCTTCCTCCCGGAAGACGATTTTGTGGAAAGCTTCGTGAGGCTACAGCAATCTGGACGTCCTTGGTTGGTCCCCTTATATAATCCAAGCACTGTCTGGACCACACATTGCTTAACTACTTACACTGACTACAAACTCAAAAGGCTAGGTGACTACGTAACCCTTTTTTTACCGTTCAACATAGTGGGAAATATTGACGAGACTCACAGTTCTCCATGTCAGCATCTGGTTCCAGAAGGAGGACCCCTCCTCCAGGCTGAATAACACACCCCCTATGGGGGCTCCAAAGGCAGCTGGAGGGAGAGAAAACATTCTTGTCAATCAATCAATCAATCAACCAACCAACCAATCAATCGTTCGCATGCATCATTAGTTAATGCGTGCCGGCTACAGACAGTTCAGACAGTCAATGGAAGGATAAAAAGTTGCTAGAAGTGCAGGGCTGATTATGGATGAGACAGTTCCCTACTGTGCACTTTAATTTGCTAAACCATCCATTACATATGAACAGTTACTAACATTACAGTTTCCTTTTTTTTAAACCATCCGAATTGACTACAACTGAGAGAAATACCGACCTGCTACCCCAGCTGCAGCTCCACTGGAAGCAAAGTCCCTCTTGTCCCTGTAAATATACAACGTACATGTAGCTTTTCATGAAAATAATAATTATCATTATTTTCAGTAATGCTAAACATAGTATTACATAGATGTGACAGTCAAGGCTCAAAATGCTTTTTTTTGTTCTTGAAATACATGTATATCTGATATAAAATATACTAAATATTTTTTTTTTCAAAACATTATTTCTGCAATTTTCCTTCACTCCACAGGTGTGCATTTAAAACCCTGTGTATATAAGCTGACAGAAGAATATTACCTCAATGCGATATTGGAGTGTGAAGTCTTACAAATGAACTCATTCCATACAAATTATGTAGTATTTATCACTGCTCATTTTGTATATCCATCTTGTCCATAAACCAGTCAACCAAACAAGAAAAGAAAAACACACAAAAAAATGATCTAGTATCACAAACTACTCATTCCAAAAACACATGTAAACACCATGCAAGGTAAGGTTATGTTTTATTTGAACGATTTCTAATAAAACTGTTAAGTGAAACAAACCGCACTGCATAACACAACCTCTATGAGAGAACTTGAGTCAGAAAAAAATCATCACAGTCAACACACAAGTAACCACCGGACAACTATACCGTTGTTGAAGTCCCAACTTTCTCCATATTCGCTGATCACAGTGGAAAAAAAATAAAAACTTCTTCTGTTATTTACATCATCCAAAGCCATTCATTCATATTGACTTTAACCTTCTTCAAGCTAAGGCTACCCTCTTGGTACCAAACTGTATTTGGTTCCAGGGTAAGGTAGCAAAGAGGAGGTTAAAGTTTTCTTTAGGACACACCAATTAATTTCTTGGTTCTTGGGAATAAAAAAATCATTTGAAAAAATAGAATCTGTATAATACCTCCGGTTAATTTCAACAAAAAATACCTGAGAACTATATAGGGGTAGGGACAGGTACATGTACCGGTACAAAACCACTTTTTCTTGTTGGACCGGTCCGAAATAAAACAAACTAAAAGATTCAGTAGACCTGATATCGAACCGAGTAGAAAATGACCAGATTATGTCGGCAGGCATTAACACGTTTTGGCGCTTACCATGATTTAAAAAAATAATAAGTCTTAGAGTGAAGTAGAGTTCATCAAAACATATTAGTCACTTCAGAATCCAGCAAGTTCCTACACTCACACAAGTCAGTCAGTCTTGCAGAGTTTACATGGAGACAAGATTTAAAAAAACACCAGTGGGATATGGGTACTCCTGCAAATAGATTTCTTTGTAGAAAACTGGACCATAATATTGTTTTGAATTTATTCACACATTCACAAGTTTTCACAATCAATTTGGTCCTTAGGTTCAGGTCTGGACCTGATCCTTTGGACCTTAAATTTTTTTTATCTGTACATTTTGTATGTACCTGTACCTAAATTTTCTGCCAACCCCTACCAAGAACCAAAGAAATCAATTGGTGTGACCTAATCATACAGAAACAGCAGATCGACTTACCGATCAGACCTAAAGTAAGGGAAGTCAAACTTTATCTTCTTGAAAGTAAAGCTCTGGAACTAATACAAAACAAGAAAAGGTCTTTAAGGCAAGACGAAAATATTCATAGAAATAAGAAACACTGAGAGAGGAGTGGTTAATAGTCGATAAAAGAAGAACTTTTCATTTAAAAAAATCATATTACAAGTGAACATGCAGTGATCTACATTGCAATGGTGAGTCTACTAACTAAAGTATATTTTACAAAGTTATTTGACAAGATATCTAACTTGGTTGTAATATGTTATAGGAACTAAGAAAGTTTAAAACTTCAGAAGGTTCTCTGTCACAGTGCACAAGTGAACTTTATAAGTATTATCATGACATATATCTAATAGTATATCTTACCAGTAGTTACTACATTTGTAATTGAAGAGCAAAATAATGCCTATATCCCTTTTACAACTGTTACAGGACCACCTAAAACAACACATTTGGGGTTGTACACATACACACTACATAACAATGGTAAAAGCTACAATCATGTTTGGTGGACAACCAGGTATATAATTTTTTTATAATAAATATTATATGGTAATAGACTCACCTGTGGTACACCTGCACCTATAACTGCTCCACTGTGGATCATGGGTCCTTCCTTCCCTACTAGCAAACCTGGACACAAAATAATAATAAGCAACTCAGTCTCAGTACAAAACAGAAGAACTGGACAGGACTTCAGGTCAGGGAGATAAAATTCTAAGTTCTACAGTTACTGAAAACAAATCTTAACAAAAATAGTTTTCTTCCTTTCCTCCAACTAAAGGTACACACGGATAAAATTTTCAACCACCACGAGTACTGTTGCCTTCTTCAGAATCAAATTAATATTACTTATAATGACTAATCACTTCAGAACGTAAACTCGAGAGATCTGACATATGTGACCTTGCAGATACACATGTACAGCCCAACTCGATTGTAACACTATATCAAAGACTTGTGTTAGCCCTTCTTGTTATGTTAATTAGGATATTAAGTCTTATTCTATACCTCTATTTTGTACTTTGTGTAATAGTTGTTGCCATACATTGTACCATGTACAAATGTTGAGCAATAAAGTTCATTATTAAGAGTTTTTTTGTATGTCATAATAAATAATGTGACCTTGCAGATACATGTTGTCAGCAATTGGTAAAATGTGGCAGGAAGGTTACAACACCAACAGGGCTCGAAATACCACCTGCATAATTATGCAGATTAGTGCAGGTGAAATTGGAGCTGTGCAGGTATTTCTGGTGTCTACCTGCACCTAACTTGCACTGGTCCAAGAACTGGGTCTTATAGTACATAAATGTCATATCATGTAAGTGTAATGTGGATTGTTGTTAGCTGTATTGAATGTTACTACATATTAAGTATAAAAGAAACAAATAGCACTGGTTCCTGAACAATTTTAGTATGATCCATACTTCCTAAATTCAGAGCGGTGCAGGTAAACTTTGTCTGGTGCAGGTAATTTTCAATGTTAGCTGCACCAGTGCAGGTATGGAGAAAAAAGTATTTCGAGCCCTGACAAACCATACATGTTCAGGGATGGCTAGACTGACCTGGTGTACATAGCCTAATTACTTTATTTTATTCAGGTTGTAACAAAACAATATACTGTGGCACTAGGCAGCGAGGGTGGTATCATGACCACAGACATATAAATTCTAATTTACAATGTATACCTTTTACATGACATTGTACAAACTCAAGTCCTGTTCAGTGTCCAGACACATTTGACCAATTGCTGACATCATGTATTTGCACGATCACATTGTCTGTAACTCTTACAAGTTTACGTTCTGATGTGATTGGTCATCAGTATTCAATGATAATGGTCCTGAAGAAGTTAACAGTGGTCGTTGAAAATTTGTGTACACCTTGGTTTTAGAAGAATTTATCAAAGTTAAATTGCATTACTGTACAAACACAGATAAGCTTTCATGATAAGACAAATGGGGTCCTTACCTCCAGCTACACTGAAGAGCACACCCACAGCTTTACACACCAAGGTGAAGAGTCGTACAACTCTGGGTACCTTGACTCCGTTCAGATAACACTTCACTTCTGGTATACCTGAACCTGCTGCTAGGGGCTGTATGGAACAAACATCCAACATGTAGGTAAGGTAGAACTATGGAAGGTACATGTACTAATAGTCGTACAACTCTGGGGACCTTCACACCATTCAGGTAACACTTCACTTCTGGTATACCTGAACCTGCTGCTAGGGGCTGTATGGGACAAACATCCAACATGTAGGTAAGGTAGAACTATGGAAGGTACATGTACTAATAGCTGCATGGCTCTGGGGACCTTCACACCATTCAGGTAACACTTCACTTCTGGTATACCTGAACCTGCTGCTAGGGGCTGTATGGGACAAACATCCAACATGTAGGTAAGGTAGAACTATGGAAGGTACATGTACTAATAGTCGTACAACTCTGGGGACCTTCACACCATTCAGGTAACACTTCACTTCTGGTATACCTGAACCTGCTGCTAGGGGCTGTATGGGACAAACATCCAACATGTAGGTACTCAGGATATAGTTTCCTTTCGTACAGTGGCAAATCTAGAGCAGCTACTTGTCACTGTTACAGTGCCTCTACTCTGGGCACCAAATTACATCATTTGGGTACATGTAACACTGTACCAGTACAGAACATCCAACATATACATTTGTATGTACATGTAAGCTATAGCATTATTTTGAGCAGTGGCAAGTGTAGACTGTAGAGCAGCTATTAATACTAGTTATAGTGCCTCTACTCTGGGCAACAGGTAACACTTCAACTCAGGGGCAGCATGGAATGAATGAATGAATGAATGAATGAATGAATGAATGAATGAATGAATGAACTAGAGTTCGGCGACCTCATACCTCCATGAAAATATAGAGCTTTTGTAAATTTCATGCAATTAACTAATACATTAACATACTTTATGCGTGGTGTTGTTCATCATTGACTAACGTACACATGTCACAAGTATAAAATTCCAATCATTAGACATAAAGCGGCTTTGCAATTTTTACATAAATTATGCAAATAAGTTCCTCATTACCATATTTGGTATCTACTTATATTCCATCTATCATAATTAATAAGTGTTACATTTATTGAAGTCCAGTTATTGCTAATAATGGTATTATACAATTTCCTCATTAATTATGCAAATAAGGTCCTCATTTGCATAACATGTATATCATTATGAACACCTTTGCCTAAGCTACCTGCACCCCTAAAATGATGCCAATCCGTCAATCCTTTCTGCAGTTATCCTCTTTGGAATGTCTTGACAAAAACGCCCCTGCAGTTCCGAAATTACATGTTAGGGGGCTGAAATCTGCCCCGCTTTGTCATTACACTGCAAGCTATCTACCACCCAAATGTCAAGACTATATAATGTCCGGGACAAGAGATACATTGAAAAAACTGCTATGATAGAATATTCTCATTAATTATGCAAATGTACTCCTATTTTGCATAATTAGTATCTTATCTTGTACAACATTGTCTAAGGTACCTACATACCAAAAATCATGAAAATCCATTGTTTCCTTCTTGAGTTATCCTCTTCAGAAGTTTTTGACAAAAATGCCCCTGCTATCCCAAACCTAGTCGGTAGGGGCCAAAACTTATGTCACTTATTCCTGAGCACAAGAGCTATCTAACACTCAAAAATCGTGACCATAGCGTGTTCAGAACACGAGATAGCAAAACCGGAAGTTGCGCTGCAGTACCAAGGGAAGCCGCTAGGGGCCCAAAATCTAATCACTTCCAGCTTTCATCGCACCCCACCAACACACCAAGTATGAAACTAATCCATTCAGCCGTTCTTGAGTTATCTTGTTGACAGACAGACAGACACACACACAAACGCTGGGTAAAATATAACCTCCATGACATTTCATGGAGGTAATGAATGAATGAATGAATGAATGAATGAATGAATGAATGAATGAATGAATGAATGAATGAATGAATGAATGAATGAATGAATGAATGAATGAATGAAGAAACTAATAAGTGAAATAGTAAGCATCTCAAGTTTTATCTGACAATATGAGATATATGAAATTCATATTGTACTGGCAAGTCAGATTTGCAAAATGATACAGTCAAAAAGTACCTATTTCCAAAGATAATATCTACCTGAATATTAAATACTACAACATTATAAATCATGTCTTCCTAATAGTATGTATTTTTCTGTCCCTGTTTCTTCATTTTCATATACATGTATCAGCAGTACTGCCTTAACATGAGAGTCAGTGTAATGTATTTTATCACATTTGCTACTAAAAAAATAAATAAGCACTGATTTTTTTGTTACGAAAGTCTTGTCTTACCTCCGCTGCAGTGAAGAGTCCAGATATGAATGTGAATGACAAGTTGAATGCCAGGAGCACCAGGAGAGATAAAACCAGGTACCCCTTTACACTCAACAACTCTATACCTGTACACATCTGGTTAAGGAGGAACACTTCATATGGCAGACCTGCTATTTTGCCACTCAATCTCTTTGAAACTTACTGTGTTGTTACGTGCAAAAAATCAGGTTTTATAGGTTTATCAGGTCAAAAGAAACCATTCCCTATTACACAGTATAAGAGATCGTATGATGAAATATAAATAATATACAGCAGATTCCCAAAGGCTAATTAATTGCAGGTAAGGCTGTTAATTCCAACAAAAGAACCAATGCTATACCATTGGGAACATGTAGTTTGAGAACAGTTATTCATATTTTTAGCAAACAATGGCGAACACAAATAAGTTCAAATCATTCAAAATATAACTATGGAGCCCTGGGCCGTACTGTTTAACATGGGCCGGTTGTAACACCGATATTGAACGTAAATACTGCCCAGGCATAATATAAAAAACAATATAGTATGTGTTTACTCTAGTCTTAAAGGTACAGACTGAATCATTTCTCACAAGCTACACCCTTGTTCTCTACCAACTTGAAGTTAATAGTCCGTACAATGATTTCAGTACAGTAAAAGCTTTTATCTAAAATATGAGGCTTAGTGTGAGGGCATAAGGACACAAGAATTTTTTTTAGATGGAGAACAAACTAGTTCAATTCCAGGTATTCTTGCCTAAACATTGTGTGTCTGTGAAAGACACTTCATACAGCATTCATCAGTCTATCCAGATGTAAAAACAGAACCTGACTTTGGTTGGGGAGGTAAAAAAAAAAAAGCATTTGAAGGAGAAGGATGGGCTCAGTGCCTTCCAATACTGCACCCTAGACACAGTATAACAATTGACCTAGTTACTAGTACCCCTTTGGTAAAAAAAAAAGTCTATAGGACTACATTTTACCTTTACCTTTTCAAAAACTATTTAACTTGAAAAGGATACAGTTTTTCACAATGCCAACTTTTAGTCCCATTAGCTCCTTGATGACAACATCTATAAACAGTGCAACCTGCAATAACAGAAAAGACCTGTTAGAGTATATAGTTATAAAGGACCATAATATACTGTACATGTAGCTAGGGAAAATTACCTCAGAATAAGTATCAACAATTTGAAAGTGATAATTGTCTACATAAGATTCTATATAATGCCCTTCATAAGATATAGCCACTGCCTACCAATTCTGGTCTGAGTTTGAGAGGTAGTCTACCTTCATTGGTTCACCTTCAAGTTCAATAAATATGTATGTCCATGAAGAGATCAAAGGTCAACAAACTCTTTGCCATTCATTACATCACCTGGCTAAACTGTCTAATTTAATCAAATGAAATATGTAAATTCAATGGGTCTGAGAAGCAATACCACTACTACTACTATGAGTACTAGTACAGTTCTAGCCACTGGTTCATTCAACATAATGCATAATATGCTTACAACATCCCTTGTCGACAATAATCTTTGAATAATAAAATTAAGTATGGTACTTACTAGCCCAGTAAAAATTCCTACAAATAACGTCACCACCCAACGTACAGCTTCGTTTCTGCTACTCGTCTGTTGAAGAGAGAAAAAAGTATATCTTGATGACAATACGTAGCGACTCTAGCGAGGTATTTTTGCATATAAAGAGAAAGACAATACAAGACCTTGTCTACTGCACTTGGGAATACATTTATACATGTATTGGTGGTTACATTTAACTTGCATCATAAGAATAAAGAGATTTTATTCTCAGACCATGTTAAAACGATGTCTTCTGCAAACAAAATTGCTGTTCTTTCAGGACAAGGGTTAACAAATACATATAGCATATAATTGTTTCATACAAAAACTGTATATCAACTACATAACCTACTGGTAACAACTTTATATACAACTCTGTACGATGTAAAAAATGGTTCCAACAAATGACATCCTTACTCTGGAGTCCTGTTTCTCTAGCATGTGGATATATGGCTCATTGAAACAGCAGTCATAGTCAAGGCTCTGTAGAGATGGAAGACAAACATGTAGGGATTAGGCACTTCCTTTAAACACTTCCCTTTACTAGAGCTACAACTGTGTGTATTATTAACATTTAACATACATAGCACTATTGTTCTTTGTGTGGTGTACAGTAGGGGTGGGTACCGGTACAGAAAGTTCAGGTCCAGGTCCGGTTCAGGTCCAGAGGGTCAGGTACAGGTCTGGACTTGAACCTGGACCTGATTCAGTATGTGAAAACATGTGAATGGATGATACTCAAAACCATGGTCCATTTCGCTACAAATAAATCTGTTTTGTGGAGTCTTCGACTCCTACTGGCGTTTTACAACCCTACAAGGCTAACTGCCCCTGCACGATTGACAGTAAAACTTGGTAGAAATGACTATTGACTCTACTCTACTTCACTCTTGTTATTTTCTTCAACAGGTAAGCCCCAAAATAAGTGTGAATTCCTGATCATATCATCAGTTCATTTTCCAATAGGTCCCACATTCGGTTCACCGAATTTTTTCAGGTCCGTTTTTTCCGGACCGGTCCAATAAGAAAACACGGTTTTGTACCGGTACGGTGTACCGGCACCCAGCCCTAGTGTACAGGGTTGTAGAGTGCAGTATGGGTAATGGGGTGAAGTATGCCATCTCCGATTGCCTTGCTTTTTTTTCAAACCTAAAGCATCTTTTGAAGTTTTTTTTCAATGTCTCATACAATGTATCTGGAAGATTACCTGAGATTTTTAATTTCGTGTTTTCACTTCTGCATTTTGAAAGGCAATTCCCTATGCTAGTTATAGTTATATGGCAAAATGTTTATGATACAGTGTATCATAAACATTTTACCTTAGAGTTAGACAATACAAAATGTATACATGTACATATTAAGTAGTATCTTCTGTCACATAATAATGATTTATTGAAGGATTTGGCTTTAATTCAAAAGATTTCTATCAATGTACCACCATTGTATTTTTTACAAAATGGCTAACTCCTTTGATAATATTATAAAACAAAGAAAACATGCCCTTTGTTATTATCGTAGAAACGATAATCGACAAACATTTCCTCCAAATTGAATTCATGGTGGTAACATTGATAACCGTAAAATCAACATGGGATTGATTTTTTTTAAATCTTAGAATCCAAAAGCATTTAGAGACAGAAGAAATGTGACGTAGACTCCACGTGTGCCAAAAACACAGACGTGCTCTAAATAATAGATTAAGGACGTACACACAGAATTTCATTAGTCACGACATATGTTCCCTCATTACATTAGCCACACAATAGGGGACATAGCAAATGGGAAACAGCCTTTTAAAACGTGGATTCCGAAGTGAAAACATAAAACTGAAAAAGAAGAACTCTGGTAATTTTCTACAGTACTAGTAAATAATAGACAAATTAGAAGAACCCTAAAAAAGATGCAGTGTTAAAAAATGCAAGGCAATAAGCTGCATAGCCTGATTAAATCTTGCTTATAGCAGCCCGCCAAACATCCACCGGCCCCCTAGAATAAGCAGGGAGGGGCCAGTTACAGCCCTGGACAGCGGAGTTTGTGTTACACAGACTATCAGCTGCAGAGATGGCAGACTTCACCCCATTACCAACACTGCTTTGCAACCCTGAGACAATCACACAGAACAACAAAAAACAGCAGTGCTGAATAGGTACTATTATGGCAGCACTGTATAGTGATATGGTTTGTCATATAATGACAATAACAGACAACATTGTAGAACAAAAACTATGTGAGTTCGTATACACTTGTTTTAGAAGAGGGACTTGTAAGGCATGTAAACAATAGTTATAGTGATAGCATAGCTTCAGATGTTTTCTTTATCCAACTGTTTGCTTGTAACACTACTTTACTTGTAATAGTATCTAAGTATTCCATGTAATACTGTAAATGCATTTAAGCTTGCGGGGATTTAAATTTGTGGTAGCGGGAAAAAGGACTTTCCGCGGTGGATTTAAGTTCGCGGTAACACCATAGACTGCAGTCTATTACTATAATAGAAAAATGTTCGCGGTGGTTTTAAGTTCGCGGTGAAGCCGCGAACATTAATCCACCGCGAACATTTCTGCATCTACAGTACTATCAAATTACTGAATTAGTCCATATGGGCAAGAACATGCGAATAAAGATCTCAGATTAAATTGAAAATTGCAGAAACACAATACAAAAATAATATTTCACTTCTTTGGGTGAAGGCGAATCTTTTTACCTGTTTCAAGATACATGTACTATAAAGTTTAAAATACATTCATCAAGTCATTTGCCATTTGCCAAACTATTGGCTGATCCTGTCAGTCCATCGCAATCAGCAGTCCAACCAAAGACAGGTATCACATATTAGCAGCTTAACTGAGAGACTTGCCGCATGTTCATCAAAGATTCGCATTTTTGGGTTTTTCTATTTGACATTTTCTATATGTGCTTTCTCATCAGGGGTGGGCCTTAGACTCTTCTCTAACATTATGGTAGCATTCCCAAAAGGAATCTAAATGACTAGCTAGGATCAAAGGTCATTGATTTAGCAAATAGCCATGTCAGATTCATTGATCTACCAAACCTCGTACAAACACAACAGACACACCCCCTTGAAGTTGAACTACTAGTATTTGACAGATGTCACGTTTCTTTGAGTGCAGTACAAAACAGTTTACCACATCGAACACACAACCATAGGACTGTCCCACTTTATACTATTATATAACAGAGGGAAACAAACAAATGCGGAAGTCACGAGACATGCCGATATCACGTACCCCCCCCCCCCCCCACACACACACACATTGTAAAACAGCTCTGAACGGCGTTTGTATAATAACAACGTCATGATTTCTGATCTATTGTGCAGACAGACAGACAGCCAAGAGACAGAAACAATTATAATCACCAATCCCATACCACGAGTCACGGGATAGAAAATTATCATAACGGTACACAATTATCATATAATATGACCATTTTCCATTCAAACATACGAGGACAATGTAAACACTCTACACTACATCCTATAACTTTAATGCATTGATACCATAAAAGGCGTAGATAATTTTTTGTATCTGGAATACGTAATACGACATGCAAATGTGTATTTTTATTACCTCGTAGTCTTTCCTAGGGAGATGTTCCTCTTCCTCATGTGACCCCTCTCCCAACAGGGTCTGCAAAATAAGGCGGGAAAACCACGATTTAAGCAGGTACACGGCACGAAATTAAGGTGGCAGGTAGATAAAGACCTTGTGTGAGTGTTGAGATGGATAGAAATGTTGTACCATTTCTTCAGGAGGTCTAGGTTCCTCAGGACGGGGCCCGCAGCACCCAAAACACAACCGTGCAGCCGCCATGTTGGAAAAATATCCCCCGTCATGCACCGGGGCGGACAGTGGGGAACAGGTGGACAGGATACGGGACTGGATACGGACTGGATACGAAACGGGATACGGGACCGGATACGGAACGGGACTTCTCATAGGAATTATTAGGCCATGTTGCTTTGATTATATGCTCGGGAAGGATAGCTTAACTTTGGGCTCTCTAGCCAGTTTAAAAACTGCACCTGCCATTTTTATAATAATAATCTTTATTGTAAGTTCATGCCCGAGGGCTAATTGCAGACAAAGTTAAGTAGTGGTATACATAACTTTATGCTTTACAGAGAAGAAAGATTAGAACTATAGAAAAGAAAAATAACGTCTAATAACTCTAATCTAAATCCATTTCTACGGCTGATTAAAATGCTATGGGACAAACGAACTTCTTTTCCGTATGTAGTGGGAGATGAATTGTCCAACATTTTCATATATAAAGAGGTTGGACGACTTAAGCAAGAAGATTGTTGTGCATATAATAGTGCAGAATTTAAAACAGACTACGTGAAGAAGGGATGAATGAATTTTCCTTATTTTGGCAACTTCGTACATTTTTGCACTGTGTGTTGTTCTCGATGGACTGTTACCAGTGAAGTCAATCAGAAACGCTATCAAATGATTTTACCTTCTGTACTTTTGTTAGACAATATTTGTATAGCATAGTATAGTAAAGTGTAGCATAGCATGGCATAGAATTGTCCATGTATATCCCTGTGTGTGCCCTTTATAGAAGGAGTTATAGCGTGCCCGCATTGCGAGACCACTCCTTGCGTACTTCCTTCCTCTGGTACCGGGAGGTCTCATTTCCATAAAACAAATGTTTCTCAGCGTTCGCGGAGTTCACAAGATCTCACAAATTTAATCAGATCATTTAGCTTGCACTTCTTTTCAAAGGACACGGCAGCCATGACCTATAACGTTAGCATAAGAGTGGCGAGGTCTATCATGATCCTCTGGAATATATTACCCCAGTTTCAGTCTTTCCCGTAGCTGACTTTTATAGAAGTTTCAAATAGTAGTGAGTTTATTTGCAAGTTCGTGCTCGAGGGCTAATTGCAAGTACATGGTATACACACAGTTACAATGGACAGTCATAAACAATATCTTAATCTAATACTAGTGTTGGCTATTTCTAAACAGGTTGGGTTTGACTTCTTTTTTGGAAGCAGAGGGAGACGAAAAGCCCCACATTTTCTAAAATTTGTGGGTTCTGCGATTTCAAGAGAAAAGTGGCTTTCTGTCCGTCTGTCTTTATACACGACCCTTCCGCTCGGGCCAGTGGATCAAGTATCCTGTTGGTTATCTCTATTGCTTGCGGTTACTGCAAATATCATACATATCTTATGCTAAGTATACAACAATAATCACTGAAGAGTGGTCACTAAAACGGATTAGGTAAATAACCACAACAGCCTTCAATTATGTTCGACACCGTAGACTCAATTGCAAATACTCGAAACTATCATGAAAGCATGAGGTTTAGGCAAATTGTGTCCGGATTTCTATTTTGTGCCACTTCAGACCGGCCATTATTAAGAAAACGGTACAGAGTAAAAAGTCCGACAAAAACGCCAAAAGCTCGTCACAAAACAGTCGGAGCCTAACCTCTGCTTGGAGAATAAAGCTCATGCAACACAAGAAGACCAATTCTGACACGTCACACAGTTTAGCAGCTCAACCAATGATAACATCGCAATAAGAGAGTGGCTGCATTTTTTGCAAAATTTTTGCATTTTAGGCTTTTATTTTTGCCTTTGTATGCTTTGAGTAAGGTAGGTGGGACTGTAGGATCTTTCTATTGCTTTTTACCCGTAAAACCCGATGTAGAACCATATGGATGTATACGGCTCACTGTAGGAGTATGTATAACAGGTGTGCCCTTGGCCACGACTTGTCACTTCTTGTAGGATGTCTCTTGTCTAATCAAATATTTCTAACCTTTCGCTGTGCTGATAATATTTGTTCATACAGTAGCTGTTTCCGTCCGGACACACATGCAGAGACTGGGGCTCCTCCCACTACAATACGCGCCTATATAAGAGCCTTAGATCACCACCGGTTGTGGTCAACCTTTCCTTATAGTTAACAGTGTCAGGTAAACCGTGTCATATCATCATGCTGTGGTGGATAGCTCTCCTTTTCGTAGCAGGCGCTAGCGGTAAGCCTTTCTTCGTCAACAATCAACCTTTTCCCTTTTATAATCATAGTTTATTGAAAATAATCATTCCCGAGGGCTAATTGCAGGTAACATAAAAGGAGACAAACAAATGGTGTAGAACACTTAAGATAGAATGTGTCTCAGTCATGTCAGTAATTTACATAGTAAACTTACTACTTTCAGGACGGTATCAATTGATATTGGCACTAATAACGGCATGTTTTTTGACGATCCAAAATGTTTAATGATTATTCTTTAAAGAAGCTTTATTTCTAAGAGAAAGCTAGGCGGTTACTACGGAGGATAGAACCAGGCTAAACCCGTTCTAGCCTGGGCACCATCCTTCGTGGTAAACCGCTGGCTCAGTCTTTTATCAAACGAAAAAATTGAGCTAACGGTTACTACGTAGGATGACGCATACCCACTGTCCCAGCCTGAATCCTACTCTCCGAGCAGAGGTTAGGCACCAGCGTTATTTTTTTACATTTCTTTAGTCGTTTTTATCGGGCTTTCTATTTTGTATTGTATTTTTGTTAGGTTTTGACAATACAAGATACAATACAAAATAGAAAGCCCAATAAAAACAGCGGGAGCCTAACCTCTGCTTAGAGAGTTCCTAACGACGATTCCTCTATTTCCGGTGTGCGGAAACCCCCTCGATGGAGAAAGCTCATTTTTTACAACTAAATCAACAAGTAATGGATCTTTCCTACCGCAGCCACTCCCAAAATGCTCAGATTTCACATAAAATCTCACCAAGAAAGGCTTTTAATGGTTTAACCCGTTGGTTTATTTCTCCAGGCCTCATCTGCAGTGAAAATGACTTCATGTGTGCTGACGGAAGCACCTGTATTTACGACAGCTGGGTGTGTGACGCTGAGGAGGACTGCGCTGACGGGAGTGACGAACAGGGAGCGCACTGCCGTAAGTCACCATTCCGCTAGACGGCGCTTCTGTTGTCATTGAACAGTATGATTGACTGCAAATGAATGTAAGACAATATAGTGACAAAGGATAGAAAAATATCTTTTAAAGAACGTATTACATAGCATTTTTGGTTCGAAGTAAACCTCAATCCTTAGCCCCAGGATTGACTTTCGGTGTTGATAAGTTCAATTTTCCCTAGAATTAGAGTGGAACCCAAGAACTAGACTGGATATCAAGTAAAAAAAAAGTTAGGCACCTATTAAATCATGTGCTCTGTAGCGCCTAAGCGCCCAAATAAATCCTGTGCCATAGGCCTCTAGCGCCTAAGCTCCTAAATGAACTATGTGCTCTCTAGCGCCTAAGCACCTAAATGAATTATGTGCTCTGTAGCGCCTAAGGTGGACTGCGTCGGCGAGAACTTCCAGCAGGATTCCGGCAGGATCGACGTCCTACACTACACTAACGACCAGGACTGCACCTGGACCATCACCGTCACCGCCGGCAAGTTCGTCCATCTACTGTTCACCGTGTTCGACATAGAATCGGACAGTGCTTGCAGGTCTGCAGTTTTCATTATACCCCTGTACATTACGAGGGGCGTGCAATAAGTAATGCCCCTGATCCACTTCCAGTTGTCTGATCTAGATGAAGGTTTGTATGTGTAATGGTTCATATCTCTATGGGTTATGTTGCAAAAAATAGCGCTGAACTAATTGCGGTTTCTGATTTACTGGTGTTTGAACTGAGTCAGGTGTGAGATGGACCAGGTGTGAAATGGAGCCAGTTGAGTGTCGCGCAGTGATCTGGTTTTTGTATTTGAAAGGACGCACACCAAAGGAGACTTTTGATGAAATGAAAAAAAACTTATGGTGATGATGCCCCATCATATGACCTTGTAAAACGCTGGCATCCTGAAATCAAACATGGCCGGAAGTCTGTGGAAACAGCTCCCAGAGCTGGTCGGCCCTCTTCTGCCAGTAATGAGGCATCTGTTGGACGACCAACCTGGATTGTCCTACAAAAACGGTTTCCAGAGCTGCATAAAACTATGGAAGAAATGCATAACTCTGGGTGGTTCCTATGAAGAGAAAGACTAATAACTGTGCCAAGTTTCATTAATATCCTGCTATGAGAAATAGGTCAAGGGCATTACTTATTGACCGCCCCTCAAATCCACCATCTTCATAATCTCCAAGCAGATCTTGCTGTGGCAAATGGGAAGGAGTTTAGCCGGCAGAGGAGTTATTGGCCAAAGCTGTGGCCAATAACTCCTCTGCCGGCTAAACTCCTTCCCATTTGCCACAGCAAGATCTGCTTGGAGATTACATCTTCAGGCATATCGATGGAAGATCGGCCATATTTAAGATCGACAGAGTGTTGCACGTATTTTTCGTCCCTGTCACATATAAGCCATAATTTGTACGATTGTTGTGCTATAAAGTTATAATCATAAGCGAGGCTCGAGCGATTGCCGCAGAATCATCGTCCGATCGATTTTCGATTTTCAACTTTCTCTAATCACCGTCATGATTAAAACTACTCTATTAAACATTATATCAAAACTTAATGCTAGCCCTTATTGTTACAGTGATTGGGATGATAAGTTTTACTCTATATCTTTTTGTATTTTGTGTAATAATCGTTGCCATACATACCATACTGTGTAGAATTGTCCTGCAATAAAGTTCACCAGTCAATTCGCCACAAACAAAATCATTTTCGTTTTTACCAACAGGTTTGACTCCGTGACGGTGTATGACGGCCCCAGCACGAGCGCTCCCCAGCTGCTGAAGGGTTGCGGAGACAGGCTCCCTGCCCCCATCACCTCCTCCTCCAACACCCTGACGGTCCGCTTTGTCACCGACGAAGACGTGGTCCGGATGGGCTTCTCCGCCTCCTTCTCTGCCGTCGGCCATCAGCACACAAAATAAGACTCATCAGCACACAAAATAAGACTCATCAGCACACAAAATAAGACCCATCAGCACACAAAATAAGACTCATCAGCACACAAAATAAGACCCATCAGCACACAAAATAAGACCCATCAGCACACAAAATAAGACCCATCAGCACACAAAATAAGACCCATCAGCACACAAAATAAGACCCATCAGCACACAAAATAAGACCCATCAGCACACAAAACAAGACCCATCAGCACACGAATAATACCCATCAGCACACAAAGCAAGACCCATCAGCACACAAAACAAGACCCATCAGCACACAAAACAAGACCCATCAGCACAGAAATAAGACCCATCAGCACACAAAATAAGACCCATCAGCACACAAAATAAGACCCATCAGCACACAAAATAAGACCCATCAGCACACAAAATAAGAACCATCAGCACACAAAATAAGAACCATCAGCACACAGATGAGACCCATCAGCACACAAAATAAGACCCATTAGCACACAAAATAAAACCCATCAGCACACAAAATAAGACCCATCAGCACACAAAATGAGACCCATCAGCACACAAAATAAGAACCATCAGCACACAGATGAGACCCATCAGCACACAAAATAAGACCCATCCGCACACAAAATAAAGACTCATACCACAATGAGACCGTACCGTTGGATCCAGTGTTAAGATACGCAGCTTTTATTCCTAGAAATCCAATGTATATCTAGATACGTTTTGCTTTCCATCATAAGCACACTTGTTTGTTAGACAATAATTGTCATCCTGATGGAAAGATAGTTATCAAATTTCAAACTGCAATATTAATTACCCATCATCAGCCATATCTATGTATTCTAATGTCAAGTGCTTTTGAGTCTTAAAAGTCCAGCTCCTCATTAAGCTCGAATAGTAAACAAAGAAACAAACGTTGCATCAGCAGCTTCAACATTATTCTTAAGTATATACTCTTGAAATATCCTCTTATAGTTAAAAAGAAGTACTTCGAGTATACGTTGAAAATCATTAGGTCTTTAGGTCTATGTTAAAATAATAAGTAAAGGTCTACGCTAGGCCTTAACACATTTAATTCTTCCTTGGCCTTAGAATACTTAAAGCTTACGTTAAGATACTTAACGTTTACGTTATGATACTTTAAGTCTTCGCTGATTCTAGATTAAAATACTAGGTAAAAATCTATGTTAGTCATGGGACACATAGCAATTTCCTTGGCCTTTGAATTCTTAAAGCTTACGTTAAGATACTTAACGTTTACGTTATGATATTTCAATTCTTCGTTGATTCTAGATGCGTAAAGTAAAAATCTACATCTATAGACCTATGACACACAGTAGTTTTCCTTGGCCTTCAAATACTTAAAGCTAATGTTTAGATACTTAAAGCTTACGTTAAGATACTTGTTTTTGCTATGATACTTTAAGTCTTCGTTGATTCTAGGTTCTGCAGTAACCATATCTGTCTGTTCACATCCTCGCACGGCGCCATGTTCAGACCAGAGGCAGTCCCTTCCAAACACAGGTCGGTCAGCGGGTGATACAACACCGTTGCGTTCTATAAAGAAGGCAGGTACAGTCACGTTATGGTTAAACTGTTAAAATACCACCAAGGAAACAATACATTCGAAAGGGCGCGGTCACATCGGTCGGACGATCGTCGATTTTGATGGCATAGGATTTTCAAGCAGGCCATGACAGAACCAACAACTGACATGGATCCAAAACAGCATTTACTTTTGTGTACTAAACTTTGCAGGAGACGTACATTTTTGTCCTTCAAAATGCCCGAAATTAGCGATCGTACGACGATTGCACGACCTATGTGACGGCACCCTAAGTCCCCCTTTATGGCCTAAGTCAAATTTACGAACCGGGCAGCATTCGGGAACGACAAGTATGATATAAAAAACATCAAACTACCCAAGAAGTAATAGTCGTGGGCATTATATGTTTTCATATGTTTACGTATAAACTTCTATTTTTCGTTTCCACAAACAGCCCGGTCGGGCCCCGTAAAGCCCCCTTTACATATCAAGAATTTAGCTCGGCCGAGTTGTCAGTGATCGCTAAATTACAAGGAGGTATGACCCTGGTGCCGACAAAGAAACACTGACTGCCATTTGTTCGTAGGCATCAGAGTCATGCCTCCTCGTAATTTAGAGCTCGCTGACAACTCGGCCGAGCTAAATTCTTGATTTGTAAAGGGGGCTTAAGCCTTTCCAGTAAATGGCAATATATCCGTGAGCAATTGTAAAAGTTACCCGTAGGAACCATCTCTGTTGTTTGGAAGGTTGGTCATCGGAGAACCTATGGGCACATTTCTTGGTGATGATGTCAGTGGAAGACAATGAAGCCGTCTGAAGGCACAGTTTTCCTTCCGAACCGAACCGCACCTCCCCCGCCCTGGTAAACTCCCAGTACTGAAAACAAAGAGTGACATTATTTCCTCCAATAACACCGAGAATGGCCACAACTGATATTCTCCCTTTTATTTAGGTGTGACGGGTAATTTGACCTAAGTAATGTGGGACCTCCTCTGTACATCAATCCAAGAGCATCCCAACAGAAGCAAGGTACCCATCTTTAGGCTTAGGTCCCAATTGGGACTAGAGGTCCAGCTGGGCAGATCATGGCTGTTTTGGCACTTTCAAGCGTGACCACTACGTTGCCACATGGGACACCTTCCTTTTGTTCTGCCGGGCACCTGGTTGATTAAATTAAACCCGGGACCCGGTGACAAATAGACGCCGTTACTTACCTGAGAGGTACCCCCGGGATCCGGCAGTCCACCGGGACAAATTTGTGGCTCAAGAGCCCGGCCGGGATTACATCCCTGGCCGGCACCGATGTAATTGAGACAAAAGCCTTACTTGATCGAGTTGCAATTGAGTGAGAAAATTTTGAACCTTTCCTAGCTATATTGCCGTAGGATTCAACAATCAGACCTACCAGAGATTCGAGCCTACAACACTTAGGTTCAAAGTGAAGTGTGCAACTCTAACCATCCTGCCGCCATAGTTCTTGACTTGAAGACTTGGTATTTACCTGGTTTCCTCCGAGCCCATGGCAGCCAAACAGTTTGGGTTGTTCTTTCTCGGGTGAAACGGCATCTAGACACTTGCCTGTCTCCTTATTCTGGAACTGTAGAAGAAAGCCATTCTCAACTAAAGGTCCGGTGACAAACATGGGTCATACGATCGCTATACGATCGCAAACAGAGAGTGTTTTTTTTGTCGTGCTTTTGTCGTACAAGGTTCAGCTCTGTATCTGTATCTGTATCTATATAGCCGGTATAACCGCAGTTCGGCGTAACACACCAGTTTCTGTGTGTATAATCAAGTTAAAGTTGGCCGTACATCAGTAACAGATGCGTAGGGGTGGCGCCCATCTCCATTTATGTAGCCCTTGGGCCACACACGTGTAAGCCACTACAGCAGGGGGCTGGTCCGCTGGTAGTGATGTGTGTTTAACTCCCATACTCTTCCTCATTAGTGCTGAGTGTTAAGCAGAGAAAGCAGCATGTACCATTTCTAAAGTCTTTGGTATGACTCGGCCGGGGATTGAACTCACGACCTTCCGAATGCAAGGCGAACACTCTACCCTCTAGGCAATTGCACCTGGATATAAGGACGGTGATAGTCTCCCATTTATGAATACAAGATTCATGTCATTCAAATGTTCCATCTAAAAGCGACAGGAAGCGAAGTTTAAAATTTCACACACACAAAGTCGAAGAAAATTCAGACAGCAAGGTTGCAATATCCCCACCCTTACTATAATGAATACCAACCACACAGCTACTCAAAGTAGTATATAGTACTACAGATCAATAGTTCACTAATCAACATTGAGCTGATAACAAAACGCATAGCTATGATATATCAAATAACAGCTACTCGAGGAACTGGATACTTTTATGTATGATTTTGTTAACAGTCAGATGTTCTGGCAGCATACAATACATATCGTGAGTGAGAATTTGGCGCAACATGACTGCGGTGTAAGCTAATAAGGGCACAACCCGCCGCACGTGCAAATACGTGCTGTCTACGTGCCAAAACGTGGGCAATCTTTTGGGGATCCGTAAGTGGTAAGTACCACCTCCGTACGGACTCGTAGGGAATCCGACTGATTTTGGAGCACGCAGACACGCCGTAGAATGTTACGTACAGGCAAACTTAAACTCTGTGTGCCATCGGGCGTCGGATTCGCCCGTACGGCGGGTTGTGCCCTTAGCTGTAGGTAATATATTGGTATCAATATTCTACCATACGTACTTGCCCATACGCGACTGGCCGTACATCTGGCACGTACAGGTTCGGGTACACGTTCTGCACGTACCAGCTGAAGTCGTGACAGTGTAGCGCCTTCCGGAGCACCTTCCTCGGCATCACGTCTCCTGTTTCAACCTAGAGATTTGGGTTACAACTAGAGTATCGCCTGTATTCAGCTGTGAATGTGATTGTGTGTGTTTGTGTGTGTGCGTTCGTGTGTATGTGTCTGTGTTGTGTGTGTATGTGTATGTGTGTAAACTATTGAGTGTGTGGGTGATTGATTGAGTGTGAGTGAGTGAGTGAGTGAGTGAGTGAGTGAGCGAGCGAGCGTGTGAGTGAGTGAGTGAGTGAGTGAGTGAGTGAGTGAGTGAGCGAGTAAGTGAGTGGGTGGATGGATGGCTAAGCGAGTGAGTGAGTGAGAGTGAATGAGTGAGTAAAAATGCATCATCTGTGTGTTTATCTGTGTGTCCGTGTGTTTGTGTGTGTCTGTGTTTGTCTTTCTGTATGTAATGCATGGTTACAAGCACTATTGTAGTTATAGAATAATACAGACTTCTCCGAATAATGAAATATGACTCGAGTTGTTGAGTACTGCAAAAGTATGTCACCGGAAATTAAGTGCTAGACTTTTCATGCCTTGACGTATAATACGAAACCCTGTAAAAACCATGTACTAAATGTACTGAACCGTCTTGTAGTCTGGGTGTTTCCTGTAGATGACGTTCTTGTAGTCGTCCATCCAGACCTCGGCCAGTCTCTTGTTGTTCTTCATCCACTTGTCGACAGGGGCGCTGTACGGTGACGTCACTCTGAACACGTGACCCACGTGAGAACAGGGCACTAACTCGATGGTACCGCCACATTGCCAGATCTAGAAGTAGATGATGTTGATGTTGTTTAATCCTGTATCTGTCTATCTATTGGTTTGATGGCGTGCTAAACAGCACAGAGTACATTAAGGCAGTATCGGATGGTTGTCGATGTCTCAAATAATATTTCACTGCTGAATATTTGATTAATAAATTAGCCATCTTATATATACTATCGTATGATAGTCAAATTCAGATATTCTTTATATCACAGTAGGGGCATCTTCTCTGGATAGTTTTAAAGAACGCTTGCAGGTAGATGTGCAAAAGTAAGGTGTGACGGATCGTTCTGTGTAAAATAACCAGCAGCTGTCCCGCCGCGTGCCTGCGAAGCTGGTGTGTTACGCCGAAGGGCGGATATACCGGCAATATAGATACAGATACAGATATCGAATACTGAAGCTATCAGCACTCAAGCTATTAGCACAGTGTGATTGCGCTAGGGCTCGGAGTTCTTATAGAGTGACACCAATACTGATTGCTCAGTTGTGAACAAAGTATGGGGATAGTAAATTAGGATCCATCCAAATATGGTCGACTATAAACAAAGCACAGAAGGTTTTAAAATGAAATAAAAAAGTTACTACAGTTTTGTGTATCTTTAAATCAATTTGAAACAACATACGATAGTCGTTCTACAGAAATGTCAGGAAACTGTTCATCATAAGATTTGACCGCAAACAAAACAAAACAAAACACAAAACAAGGAAAAACAAAACAAAATACAAAACAAGAAAAACAAAACAAAACAAACAACAAACAAACAAAACAAAACGACAAACTACCCGGAAGGAGAGCTCGATGTTCTCCCCTCCCCATATCTCCATGCCGTCATCGTAACCTCCCAAATATTCAAAATACTTCCTGTGGATGGAGAAAACTCCGCCCGGCATGGTAGGCGACCTAAGGATAAAGAATTAAGAAACAGAAGAAAAAAAAAACGATATGCATGTCAACTTTAAACAAGAAATACAAAATAAACAATGTAGATACCACAAAAAAACAACCAAAACAATCTAATTTAAATCGAAATCAACACGCAAGAGAAAAAATATCAATCTTTACATCGATGAAGATATAACGAAAACATGTATACAAGAGGGTGGCGACACATTTAGATTGAGAGGGTTCAAATGACATTTAAATGTCGCCACCAAAGAAAGGAAACCCGTAATCAAAATAAGAAGATGCATAACATAACTTGAAAAAAAAAAGAAATAAAGTCACATTTCTAAAAAAATATTGCATTTCTTGAATCTTCTTTTGAGAGAACAGATATGATCCGCCTCTGTGTCGTTGCCGAAACAGGTAACCTGCATTTGGCCGTCTAACCAATGATAAACTGGAAATATGATGACGTCACGGTGTCACTGACCTGATAGGGTCGATGATAGACTTCCTCGCTCGGAATTCCTTCTGAGGAACTGCGTGCCAGTTGAACCTCAGGTCTACCAGGTCAACACTGCCGACAGACAACACACCCTGGGCAACAAAAGACACAAAAACACGCACGTTTTATGATAAACAACTTGTTCATTTTCATTTATTAATTCCTGTATTTAACTAAGCAACCATATTTATCCAAATTGGTGTTTTGCAATGGACCTTGGGGCTACAAGTCATACAATAAAACATTTTGTTGTATGATGAAACCAAAGAAAAAATATGATTATAGCTTATCTCCTAAAAACAAAGTTTCCAGACCAATACCATAAGAATATGATCTCAGAAAAACATTGCAAGTTAGAATAACATCGATGTCCTTGACCGTGGATTTAGAACACTATCGAGTACATGAGCCACATACACCATAGCGACTACATTGGATAGCAAATGTTGTAAGAGAGAATCGTAGCGTTTCCCGATGTGCTCGCAAATGAATTATGGAAGAACTATTGTACTGAATATTAATAGTTGGGCAAGAAAGAACTCTTAATTTGAATTTTTGACCATATGGATGACGTCATCCAGCTTTATCGTCTTCATGATAAAGAGAAAATGACAAAAAAAATGACAGAAAATAAATAAAAAGAATAGAGATATACTTTGTCTAATAGAAAATACAACACTTGGTACAGACCACTGCTGTGTTGTAAACTATGTTTTTCACGTGCATAATGAACACAGATTAAAACGTACGTTCGCACGTCTTTTAAGATATTAAAATATCTACTAATCTGTCTGTAGTTATCATCGATAAACATGATTTGGAGATGAGCAGACACCCACCTTCACACCATGGAAGAGATAGGCGAAGTCACTGTGCTGTATCATGTCCAGGACAGGCCAGGGGACCACGGTGTGGTTCAGGGAGATCCTCTCCAGTAACGGCTCCAACCACCCGTACATACACTCACAATGGGAGTCCAGAAACGTCAGGACCTACGAATGTACATGTATGTCATACTTGTCCACACTCTTAAATACTGATTTATAGCCTGTTTATAACGTCACATCACTACTACATGGAATCTTGATTACTGCTCATGTTAGCCTTTGTGTGCATCAATTATTGTTAAATATGTTATGTTGTATATATTAAGATGTTTTTAAGACTAAAACTAACTTAATTCAACTAGTTTTACAGTATGGTATAAAAGGCTGCAACGTTGCTTTAGTATGTCCATGTATGTATGTATATATATGTATGTTTGAATAAAACCATTGATTGATATATGAAGGAGTAGGACAATGCATAACATTTGATTGTTATTTCATTGGTCCTATGTAATATTCAGTTATCATCATTTTATAAGTGGGTCTACAAGATCCTTTCAATTTTTTCATGTAGTAGCAAATTTTATGTTTTTAGAAGAAAAACTCGAACGTGTAAATACTGAGGAAGATGTGAAGAATAACTCGTAATGAATGTTTTTCAGGATTTGATGTGTTGACAATATCTGTACTCAATACTTTAGAACGTGTCACAATGAATGTCAGGATTGTCGTAATAGACTATAAGGTATGCCATACGAAGAACGGTATAAACATGTGAGTATAAGCCAAACCCTTATATCTTATTTTCCTATGCTATTTAATTAGTAGAATTGTAAGATATATTCTGTATTCTTTCTCCTTTTGTTTGTTGTTGTTTATATACTAGTAGTTGACCATACAAAAGTAACTGTACTTTTTGTCGTGTCAATAAAGCTTGTATCTAAATTCTATTTTTGCGTGCTCGTAAGGGTACAAATGTGGGGAACCCCAGGGACGAAAATAGCCAGCAAAATAGGGAGCATCACACTGCACCGCATGTGTGTATGATTGTCAAGAGCTATAGGGTTGCACAAACAATGAGTTGCATTGGACCGCTGGGGGTAGAAACCTCGATAAAGGTCATAGATTCTTTTAAAGACCTGAAAGAAGCATTCCTCTTGTTTACACACTCAACTTAAACCCATTTAACTTTGTAGGCGGTAGTCATGTTGAGAGGGGGTTCAGCGATAGTCAGTGCAACAATACGGTCTGAAGTACTAGTACCATGCACGGCAATGCAAGAAAAACTGTCAATACCAGTCCTATAGTCCATTTTTTACCAAAAGGCATTGCCCCCGCACAGTGTTGTAACATGGCGTTTGTAAACTTTGCTTTGTATATACATAGTATGACGACCTGAATATCATGTTGCACTTCCTTGTGCGCAGAAAAACAGAAGTACGTTTGAATCCATTGCCAATCTATCCTGCACGAGAGCGTGTGATTTCCGTCGGTCTTCAATCAAAATGTTCATCCATTTTCTCTGTCTGCTTCTGATTAACCGTGTCCCACAATCCTGGACACAGTCGGTCCTTGGGTCTTTGAGCGACGAGCGACGTTTTAGTCTAGTAGTCAACGAACAGGAGTCACAGAGGATCTGTGAGACGGTATGTCTTATTTACTTCCTCTGCAGTCTTTTAGCACAATTGATAAAAATCTTGATCTTATTTATGACGTGATATGATCTTGTCTGTGCTATATCATTTTATGCATTAATCAATACAATTACAAATATTTTACACAGGCCATGCAGGCGGTGGAAAATATGCAGAAACGTTTTGTTTCTCAGCAGTTGGAAATAACTCAGCTGCAGCAGAAAATGTCCACACTGCTGAGCCAGATGAATGGTACCATGAAGGTAAGCGGTAAAAGATACTTTGATGAATCGGTCGCAGACCTGGAGCTCCGTTTATATCCAGTTGTAGAGATTGCATTGTGTTTGAATATCATTTCCGTCGGTGCTTAACCTTCATAAACCTAGAGCTTGTTTATAGATTGAGCAGGCAACCTTTAAGCCTATCCAGACTGGGATTTTTCTTTTTTGCATTTCCTGGCCCTTGGGGCTCATTCAGTCCCCTTCATAATTTCGGACGCCAAATGTTTAGCGGATGATGTGCTTGTAAATTTTAATGATTCCTCTAATTTTGATATCATTATGACGTAATATGACGTAATTATGATCATGAATTATATTTTTACTAACACGGGGAATCCCCATGATACCTAAATATATCACACAGAAGTTAACAGTTAAGTTTTTTTTCAATATTAAATTCTAAGACTTCTGTTGTCAAAAGCCACTACAACGATGTCAAAATGACGTCATAAAATGACGTCATATGCATGTTAGCCATTAATTTCAACCCACCATCTTGGACCATCAAACTTAAATGTCTTCAGATACATATTTTTCAACATGTAACCCTAAAATCCCATGAAAACTAATTAAAAACATTCACATGAACTTCATTTATGAGAAAATACCAAGTAGTAATGACAATCTACTGAAAATAAGCTGATTATACTTTTCATGATGATATTGTCCGCCATATTGGATTTTGATCAATTACGTAATCGCATAAATAATGAATATCTAATCATAAATGTCACAGTAAGATATGTTAGATATTAAAGATTGATGAATGCAAGTGTAATTTAGCTAGAAATATTAAGCCCCACGCAATGTTTAGACCACAAAGAGTGATTTTTGTCAAATATGCCTCTCAGAACCCCGTTGCAATGGTAACACGAAAAATTATAGATTAGTCTATTGTTGTAACTTGTTGCCAACAATATTCTAGGAAAAGTCACCAAGTTTGGGAGTTATATTGCGTCAAAGTTGCCCCCCCCCCCCCCAATCTGGATAGGGTTAAAACTTTGTCGGGAAATGATGGTATTTTTCGTTGGAAAACTTTTCCTCATCTTTGACAGGGAGAGAAAGGTGAAGTCGGGAGTCGAGGTCCTAAAGGCGACATGGGAGATAAAGGGTCCAAGGGTGATATTGGACCCCTAGGAACTGAGGTAAGTTCATGCTAGGATAAGGCTAAGACTAGGATACAACAAAGCATAGACTGTGACTTGTTTTAGTATACACTGTACTGATTTCTCTGCGGTAGAAAATGTATCGGACCGAACCTACTGTAACATCTTTGTTTTATAATGTATGATATTCGAATAAAATATGATGAACATTTATTGATATGAGGCTTTGGCAAAAGAAAGTTATGAAATGTTTGTTTTTATGTAATCAGGGTATGACGGGACCCATAGGACCAAAGGGGGATCGCGGCTACCCTGGTCTGAAAGGAGAAGAGGGGAAGAAGGGTGCGAGGGGTACTCTGGGCATCGGCCAGAAAGGAGAGGTGGGACAGAAAGGTGATATTGGACCAAAGGGTTCTCTTGGAATCGGCCAGAAAGGCGAGGTGGGACAGAAAGGTGATACTGGACCAAAGGGTTCTCTGGGCATCGGCCAGAAAGGCGAGATGGGACAGAAAGGTGAAGCTGGACCAAAGGGTTCTCTGGGCATCGGCCAGAAAGGAGAGGTGGGACAGAAAGGTGATACTGGACCAAAGGGTTCTCTGGGCATCGGCCAGAAAGGCGAGATGGGACAGAAAGGTGAAGCTGGACCAAAGGGTTCTCTGGGCATCGGCCAGAAAGGAGAGGTGGGACAGAAAGGTGATACTGGACCAAAGGGTTCTCTTGGCATCGGCCAGAAAGGTGAGGTGGGACAGAAAGGTGAAGCTGGACCAAAGGGTTCTCTGGGCATCGGCCAGAAAGGAGAGGTGGGACAGAAAGGTGATATTGGACCAAAGGGTTCTCTGGGCATCGGCCAGAAAGGTGAGGTGGGACAGAAAGGTGATACTGGACCAAAGGGTTCTCTGGGCATCGGCCAGAAAGGAGAGGTGGGACAGAAAGGTGATATTGGACCAAAGGGTTCTCTGGGCATCGGCCAGAAAGGAGAGGTGGGACAGAAAGGTGATACTGGACCAAAGGGTTCTCTTGGAATCGGCCAGAAAGGAGAGGTGGGACAGAAAGGTGATACTGGACCAAAGGGTTCTCTTGGAATCGGCCAGAAAGGAGAGGTGGGACAGAAAGGTGATACTGGACCAAAGGGTTCTCTTGGAATCGGCCAGAAAGGAGAGGTGGGACAGAAAGGTGGTACCGGGTCTAAAGGTGATACTGGATCAACGGGTTCTTTGGGCCCGAAAGGCGAGGTGGGACAGAAAGGCGATCCCGGAGACCGTGGGTCTAAAGGTGATACTGGACCAAAGGGTTCTCTGGGCATCGGCCAGAAAGGAGAGGTGGGACAGAAAGGACAAAATGGTCAGAAGGGCCAACAGGGCTATGGTCAGAAGGGCCAAAAGGGCGAGATGGGCTATGGTCAGAAGGGTCAAAAGGGCCAGCAGGGTTATGGTCAGAAGGGCCAAAAGGGCGAGATGGGCTATGGTCAGAAGGGTCAAAAGGGCCAGAAGGGCTATGGTCAGAAGGGCCAAAAGGGCGAGATGGGCTATGGTCAGAAGGGCCAAAAGGGCCAGAAGGGCTATGGTCAGAAAGGCCAAAAGGGTCAAGCGGGCTACAGTTCAAGTACAGTATACTATCGTGACAGCAGGATTCCACTTTAAACAATCAAAAACCTCAATTCTAGCATTTCTCTACCGTCAGGCAAGTAATATTGTGATTGCAAAATTTAACCAAGACATTCCTTATCAAATACCTGATGAGCGTATGTACTCAATGAACAAAGGTACCCACACGAAATACTATTAGAACTCTATGCCTTATTTGACATACCGGGTCGAAATCTCGCGTTTTACAGAGATGAAGATGGTGTCAGTATACACATCGTAAATCACAGCCAACAGAAGTTGCTGTCGAATGAAGTGTTCTCCAATGTGAGGTCAAACCAAAGATCCATACTTTGATAGATTGCAATATTTTTTCAAATGGACAGTCAGGTAGGTAATGAAAAAATTAACCCACGTTCTAGTTATCCTGCTCACTACCTTATACAGTAACGTTTACGAATCCCTTAAAGAGGGGGGGGGGGGGGTAACAAAAAAGTATAACCCTACCTCCCCTCTGGCATGTTTGACCCCCAGTAGCCTGGCCCTGATGAGCCCCTGTCTGGTCGGACTGCGGATGATCCGCACCTCGGGCAGCTGGGACACGTACTCATCCAGGGGGGCCTGAAGGTGGTCTGGAAATAGTCATGAAACCATGTGTTAACCCAAACTGCCAAACCCGGATATATCCGGCACACACATACATGTCCTGTGTGCCGCACCCGGATATATCCGGGATAGCGTATTCCCTCGAAGTAGAAACTTTGTGCGCGCGTAGCGCACGAACCCCGGAAGTTAGGGACTTCGGCCTTGTTCGGGGGTTCTTTTTGGAGGTCAGCGGCCAACCCTGGCACTTATAGCATTCTATAGTGCTGAAACTCTGGCAGTTTAAGGGTTAAGTCCCATGCAATAAGAACCCATGAACACATAGAATACATCATTGCATCAAGAAAACAAAAGCTGAATTATCATTTTTTTCTAAATGGGAGACACTTCGCCTAGCTCTTTACCACACTGTACTTTGATTATTCATTGATTATTGTAAACTTGTTTAGTTCTGATGCTATGGTTTTCATTCATATGTTATCATGATTTTCTTTTGTTATAAAAATGAGTTTCCTTATGTTCAGCATAAAAACATGTGTTACAGTTTTGATTTTATATCATCCTGATCAGGAATATATCTGTATATCTGCTTGTTTATTTGTAATTACTACCCCTATTGATTTGTATTCATAAGAATTACTCCATTTACGTTCTTTCTACTTGCTTTTATCATTATCACAGGATCCGTGGTATTTCATTTGTATCTATTCCTTGTTTGTCATTGTTGGAAAATAATAAAAAGATAAGGAAAAAAATAAACAGTCCATCACTTAAAAAAAGTCCCATGTCTTGATTATATAGAGGTGTTCTTAGTATCCTATATTGTTTAGTTAGTAGAGTTTTAAGATTTATTCTGTATCCAATCTGTTAGTTGAAATTTGACCATAAAAAGTCACTGTACTTTTTGTCGGGTCAATACAGCATGTATCAAATAGCATAGCAATTGTATGTACTGTATTTGTTTATATATGTAAGCCGGTAGAACCTACATAATATATATACATAGCCCTTTTAAGTCGGCTCAGATCTGCACTTTTTTTTTCTTGAATATATGTTTTTGCTACTGTTGTGATGATTCCTCCTCGCCTATCGTTATATAACCATTCTGTATAAATGTTTGGGGCTTTGCTGAATGTACTGTACTTTTGTTGTGTGAATAAAGTTTCAATTCAAGTACAATGCACACTGATTTCCGTACGTTTGGTGCGTATGAATGATCTTGCAGTTATTTTCGAGTTGATAAAGTTTGAACAAACGAAAGAATGTGGTCACCGAGAAGCTCATGATCAGAGGACAAGCGGTTATATCACTGAAATGTGCCGAAATGCGCTAGGAAATCGCAAATTTGTCACAATTTTCTCATACGGTATTACATTTACACTGATAAGCAACGCATTTACATATGGAAAACAGATAACCGGGTTATTAGAAATCTCATTGTTGACACTGAATTAGAAACCAATGTACAACAATAAAAAATGCGTAAAAATAAGATTTGAAGTGATGAAAAAGATGTTCACTTATGATTTTGGTGCGATATAGGTAAGATATTGTAAGACATGATATGGGCTATTTGTAAGCATTTGTACTGCGATCTTTTTATAAAAAGATCAAGACATCAAGACAAAGGTTGCTATTGGGACCGAATACGCCACTTTACAAGTGCCTGGTGTGTGTAAAATGAAATTCTCGCTGACGTTCCTTACCGAAAGTGCTGCAGTCGTCCACTAGGATGACTTCCCGCAGCAGCTCGCTAGGGGTCCTCTCTAACACGCTGTGCACCGTGCGCAGCAGCGTGGACCACGCCTCGTTGTAGAAGATGATGATGACTGAGGTTCGTGGAAGAGGTCGGTAGTACTTCTTCGCTTTGCACCTGATAAAGCCAGAGGGATTAAGAACGTCAAGGAATTGTACGTAAGAAATAGCAGCAGTAGACAGGAAAATGGCCAAGTATGAACACTTGAAGGAAGAAATATACCTACATAGTAACTATAGTTCAACTGTCGTCACTATAGAGGTGGGCAGTAGGGGGTGGGTCAATAGTGATAATGCTAGAAAGCTGAGATCGCTATGCCCTGCAGCTGTACGTAATAAGGACGCCGAGGTCAGAAAGCTAAAGCGACGTCTATGTCAATGCGCTTTGTGTTCGTCCTACGCAATATATTGTGCGAGAAACACCCCTGTGTGGGAGTCCCCATCTGGGTTATTTTCTAGCAGATAATGTTTGTGTAAGTGCAGTATTCTTGTAAATCCAACAGTGCAATACAAGCCAAGATCAATATATTGTTATATAACGTTGTGCAATACTGTATGTATCAAATGGTCAGTTGCACACATTAACTTTTTTCCCTTGAGCCCTCCAAAATTTTACTATTCTGATTAAGGGGTCGGCCTAGGTCTCTTCGTCTTTTAAACTCATCTTGTATGTTGATTTTAAATGTGTTGCGTTTATATGTCAATAAAGATGATGTCAACCCCCCTGGTGTATGCTGAGTGTCTCGTAAAGTGAGGATGCCATTTTGTGGAAGAGTATAAGTATTCTTCTTTCCTATACAAAGCTGTTGACAGAGACCAACGATACGAAATGGAATTTTGAAAACTGATGATGATTGGAAGTGGCTGTGGACGTTAGGTTTTTAATTTGGAGTTTAAAATTGTTCAAGTACAGAAAATCGCTAAGGGTTAAGAAAAACACAACGTCCTCTGTCCGCATTAGAAGTTTTAAGCAAATTAAAGCTAACATTCAAACAGTGAAATAAACGTGAAGATTGTTGAAATACGTCAATGTATGATATAGACAATATGATTTCATCCTGTGACAATGACAAGGAAGACAACAAGGGATATCTTGTAGTATGTATGTAAAGATGTAATAATAAATCTAAAACTAAGGGCACAACCCGCCGTGCGTGCAATTTGTCCGTGTGTTTTGTTGGAAGGCCACGCACGTACGTCCGCCACTTATTTCTGAAAACGTTCAGGCGCGTTGCCCGTAATGACACGTACGGGAGGCGAATCCGCAGCCCGATGGCACACAAAGTTTTGCCTGCACGTAAAGTTCCACAGCGTGTCTGCGTGCTCCAAAATCCGTCGGATTCCCTACGAGGCCGTACGGAGGTGGTATTTACGACTTACGGATCCCAAAAGATTGCCCACATTTTGGCACGTAGACAGCACGTATTTGCACGTACGGGCCGGGTTGTGCCCTTAGCTTAAGACGGGAAAAGGAACAAGAGCTACTAACAGTTCATGTCTGAAATCTAAGAGACTGCGATGGACAGAGATCTTGCTGCTGGCCCACTCGTTGAAGGAGTGGAGTTTCAGTCCTTCCTTGTACTTCGCTTTCTCCTCCGGGGTGCCAGGTTGGTCCTCTATACCATTTCCCTCCTCTCCAGGTGCGTCACGCTTCGTGGGGGGTGCTTGCAGGTGAGGGGCGGGGTCGATGACCTCTCTCTCGTCCTTGTGTTAGGAATGTAAACAATATTATCGACACCGCGAAAGTACAGCGACTATCGTGAAGGTTACTCCATCTAAAACCAAGTGGATACATACATAATGAATTAAGTTAAACTGTTTAAACGCATTTGAATAAAATAACATGTTAAATTCAACGTCCCAGTTACACTATTGGTTATAGGGTATGTCATTATTTTTGAATGTTTGTGAATGGAATATTGATAACCGGCTGTTTTTTTTTTTTTTTTGCTAAAGGCTTTCGATATTACAATATTCTATGTTTCCATAGAAATATTCATCATCATTCCATCTCCTGTGTTTGCGTTTAAGTATCCATCAATCGCAATCACTAGTACATACAGTCTACTGTGATCACTAAAAACAAGATGGTTACAGTAGGCAGGAGTTTACAATAATACTTTCCCTTGAAAAATTCAACACTTATCTCCTCACGTTTACAGACAAAAAGAAAACTACATTCTTACTAACATCACAGAACCCACACATTATCGAAAAGGTGGGATCACACGTCTTCTACTGTCTCCGAAAGAGAAGTCAAGCCTACTAGGTAATTTTGTTTGCTTTGTTTAGTTTATTTGAATGTATCACTTACATGTATGTTAGTCGCTTACTACTGTATACTGTTTACCATCGTTTGTCTACGTTTTGTCACTTGTAATTAGCCTTCGGGCAAGAGCTTGCAATAAACTTTCTCTATTATTTGTTTAATCTTAAAAACTCAACGGAGTACCATATATATCCACAGGTGCCAGGTGAATTCGAATCAGAGGAGTTCACTGGTACAGGTTTGACTGTTATCCTTATAAATACAAGTGAACTCTGTATATAATAGTTGAGAAATCCCATATCTATCTGTCAAATTATCAGTCACCTTTTCGTCACTTTCGTCGTTGTTTTCTTCGTCATTTGACTCTTTCCCACCGTCTTCATCCCTCCCGGTGTTCCTCAGCTTGGCTATCCGAACGGTTTGCTCACGGCTACTGTCAATCATGTCATCCTTGTCCAGAACAAAGTCACCCCATGCGTTTTCGCTGTGAATTGCATGGACGGATCGTCCGTCCACTGAGACAATGAGTTGCCACAGGGTGACCCCGATAGACAGCCATATGAGCGACACGACAAAGATCACCTTTAGAACCTCCTTATTGGTAGTGGATCGTTCGACCGCGTAATTCGAGGTCATGTTTCAAGATGGCGAAAGGGCGCCGCCTTTTGAATTTATAGTAAACTGCAGTAACGGTCTAGTTTAGCTGCGTTTCTTACATGGATGACAATTTTTTTAAGAAAGTTGACTGGATTCTGAAATAGAGAGAGAGCCAGGTTGAAATTCGTGTTAAGTTAAAGTCACCGCATTTTACCAGTAGTAAATGTCCATGTGTATTCTGAAATGGCGTTCAAATCGTACGTGGCACCACTTCCGGATCCTACATCACAGTTATGAATACAAACATTGTAGGTCCTGATATCTTACCAGAGTATCACATTGAATATCTGTTGTATTCTAGTTTGGTGGCCGAAAAGATTTTCTAAGTAAGGAATATGGGTTTAAATTATCTTTTAAAAACATTTTTTGCTTATGAAATAGCAACATGCAAATGAGCTTCCCTAAAAAACTGCAACTATTAACGTTTACACCATCGAAGAAGGGTTTAAATACATTTGTTCTGCGTTCTCTATATATTATGCTTCATGTAGGTACACACATTATGCTACAGCAAAGTAGGTCTTTGTGCTATAGAAGTTAAAACACATTCTGGCACGCTGAAGTATTGGAGGTATTTTTCAACCGGTAATAGTCCAAGCTTACCTTAGACGACTTCTAGGCAGGACGACCACCTGTGGCATTCCTTTGGTATAATCTTGTCTTCAAAAATATCGGACACATGTTACAAGCGCTGTAAGATACATATGTGTTTGGTGAAAAGGGCGAAAAATCACAGCCTGTGAGAGATGTTGACAATCCAAGGGCAGAAGACAACATCCGTCAACAAACTCCATCCGGATCCATGCAATAATGAACAAATAGACTACTGGGTACTGTTTCAATCAATTTGAGAAAAAAATGAGGTTTGTATTGTGAATCTTCATAATTTATTTATGTAAAATGATGTCGGGTTGATCTGTGTTTCTGATTCGGACGTTTCTTCGTTAATGGAAGTCAGGCTACGATATGTTCAACCTCGTGTTCGTGATCATAAAAAAATGATGCAAAAACATTCTCTGACGCCAGGGGTCGTCTTTCAGCCATAGTGTGCTAGGCATTGGCCAGTCGGGCAGGGAGGTCGTATTGCAAAGAATTCAGAATTCTCGACACCCTAAATGTAAGTGGAAACGTCCAATTTACTTTTAAAGCAAGATGATATGAACCAATGAAAAGAAAAGCTACACATATGCTATATCGGGAAAATGAATAAAGATGCACGAGCAAGAGGAAATGGCTTTGAAACAGGTTTGAATACAAAGATTGCAGTATTATGACACGTCGTTTTTTTTTCAATCCAAATCATACGTAATATTTTTAAGTACAGTAAGAATGTAAAATATAAACTGTAATGCTCAACAACAGGACATGACATACATCTACAGTTACTGTGGCAGAGGAATTATTTGTATCTCATTATCATATAACTAGGCGCCGCGGACCAATGAGAAGGCCCCGTTCCACGTTGGTTATGACGCCGTAACACATAGATTCCGGCCAGGCCGGACGCTCCTCTGATTGGTCAGAATGAATCGACACCGGCACCAGTGTCTCCAGGGGGGGAGGGGGGGGGGGTGCTCCAGGGGGGGGGTGTAGGGGGGGGAAGGGGGTAGTACCACTTCGTTCGCTTCGCTCACTCGGTGGTTTTATTCGGTGGCTATGGCAAAGGACCAGGCGCTATGACACCATATACATATCCTTGATTCATTTTCGAATCGGTCCAATATCTTGTCGACTGATTTTTTTCTGGTTAGTTTTGTCTTGTCTGGTCCAACAAGAAAATAATGTTGTTTTGTACCGGTACCCACCCCTACGTACAGCAATGAGACCAGCGTTATGGGGTGAACTGACTACCAATAGGTCGGGAAGTTACCTAACACCCTTACTCTTACGTCATACTATGCCACAGGTAATTCAACCTACAAAGTCAAGCCTGTTTCAAGTGGAAAGTCATCCCTTGTTATAGGTTCCATATACTGAACCTTGAGTTCACGACAAGTTATCAAAACAAAACAAAGCACAGGGCCACTTTTATTTGCGCCAGACGAGAGGCTCCGGACCGAGAAGTCACATCTGGATTTATGGCGCGCCTGACTAGACATAATATTGCGTCCTTAGGAAAGGCACTTGACACGACTTTCCAAACTCCACCCAGGTTTAAATATGGCGGTAGAAGGAGAGAGTGAATATGGGCTCGGCCTTCCAATACCCAAGACACAGTATATACTCGTAACAACCAACTGTCCATTGGCTTCAAATGCTTTGCTACTACTGTTATCCAGGTCCCGTTCAGTCGCACAAATGTGGTTATATCGTCACCAAGTAGACGTGAATCGAAAACGAAGTGCAGATGGGCTGTAACGACCAGAATAGTAAATTATTTTTATCTTATTAATGATTAAAATGACTGTTGCTAATAAAATTACATTTTTCAATAGGAAAATTCACAGAGTCTCTGATACCGTCGTACCCCTAACAAGTGGTTGTCTTTGAACTTTTGTTTGACCTGATATATATGAGTGTTTATGGTTGTAAAACTAAACTAAACAAAGCCCGTGGTTGTTAGCACCACAGGTATGGTAGGGACATCACGTAGGCCAGTTTGGTTGTCACGAGAACGAAACAAACGCAATTTATTTTCATCTACAGAAAACTACTTTAGTATAATACTCTTTGTGTCGCTTTAAAGCGTAAGCGTAAAGTAAACAAAATCAGGACCTGTATTGTGTATGGTATGCGCTTCTCTAAACAACAATGCTGAGTTAGCGGTCAAGGTGCAAACTTCATTTAGAGTCTGTCGTACGGAACACCGCTGAATTTATACAAAGATTGAGAGCTATCAAATGACTTTGACTTGATTATAGATGTCACTAGAAATATTGTGTTTATAATTTGCTGATTTCTCTGAGGGATTTTAGGAGTTGTAATATAACATATTGATCACATGATAGATGCGAAACACGATCCGTCAACACGAATTCAAAGGAGACACCATGTTCAAGATGGCGGCGTCCCGTATATTTGTGTTTGGTGCGGCCTTCGCTATGTGTGTTTTTGTGGCAACGTTGACTGGTATCGTCAGCTACACCTATGTAAGGAAGAATGTGGAATTGAAAACACCTTACAGCAAACCTACGAGACATCTTTTGCAGACACAGCCCATTCAACAGTAAGTACCCTCTGCTAGCATGCCGTTTTCTATGTACAGACGGCGTCAGCAAATTTCGTATAGTGGGCGAACTTTTGCTGCACATAGGGAACACCGGAGTTGCGACAATCCTGGGTTGGTCTGGGGGCATGCAAGTTGAAATATTGACCCTCTAAAACGCTATTTCTTACATTGTGAGGGACACATTTTGCTGCCAGACTAAGCTAAGTTGAATGGCAATTCTATTACAAAGACACATATCGAGGGTTATATATATATATTCACGTTTTCCAGGTTGGTCTGGGGAAATTTTGAAATCTGGGCCTCTGAAACGCCATTTTCTATAATTTGAGAGGCAATTTTTGCTGGCAGACTATGATTTTTGCTGGCAGACAACAAATTTAATGTCATTTATGTTAAAGAAAGATATGTTTGAGGGCGACGACCCACGCTCCCTCATATTTTCACGATGTCACGTTGTCGCCGGAGGCCCAAGCCGTCACTATAGGGAGATCCGAAGGAAATGTTGAAATCTTGACCCCCTAAAACGTCATTTCCTGCATTGGGGGAACATTCTACTTGTAAATAAGCTAAGTTTGATAGTAAAATTTTCTATAAATTTGAAAGGTTTTTGAGAGCGACGCTCCCGCAAAATATTTTTACCATATCCAGCGCCATAGGCGCGAGCCGTTACAAGGGAGGTCCAGCGAAATTTGGAAATAGGAACTCTCTAAAACGCCATTTACTGCATTTGAGTGATACTTTTTGCCGATCGACTAGATGGATTTAATGAAATATCCATCATTGAAAAATGCTGGGGGACGCCCCCTAACATATTTTTTTTCGGAGGGGGGGGGGGGCGCACCTAACCCCCCTGTGCCACCACCTCTGCCGTAAATGTAAAATACTATTAATCTCTTCGAGTTTGTGCGCAAAATTAGATTCGAATATAATATGAGATGTCAGTTAACTAGTTGTTATAAAAAACATTGATATTGATTCTTTTATCTGTTAAACAGCATGCGACCTTGTCCAGTTCTAACGACAATACGGATGTAAATTGTGATAAAGGTCTTCTATTAATATTATTCATTATGCATCAATCATTACTTAGTAATTTAAGATCTTATTGTATTTGATTTATTCTTTTTACCATAATTTATTCTTTTGGGGGCATCCTGGGTACCATCCAGAAAGTAGTTCGCCCCGGTGTGCATTTTACACTGTATACAGTCGATTCTCT
Source organism: Branchiostoma floridae x Branchiostoma belcheri (assembly GCA_019207045.1). NCBI lineage: Eukaryota > Metazoa > Chordata > Leptocardii > Amphioxiformes > Branchiostomatidae > Branchiostoma > Branchiostoma floridae x Branchiostoma belcheri. The sequence continues at coordinate 19,343,926 of CM033032.1, read as the reverse complement.
GTTGTTCTTGAAGCAACATAGGAGTGAACTACTATCCTGGGTACCATCCGGAAAGTAGTTCGCCCCGGCGTTCATTATACACTGTATACAGTCGCTTCTCTGTTGTTCTTGATGCAACATAGGACCGAACTACTACCCGGATGGTACCCAGGCTTCGTTTTAGTAGAATATCTTTCAGAGACATTGCCACACCAGAAGAAGTGAGTTCTAGTCGGACTTGAAGGTCACTCTTACGACTATCGTTCGATCGCAAATTGTGGACATTCTTGCATGTGTCGTACACAAATCAGCTTTAACTAGTTGTGTTGTGTGTTTGTTTCTGTCACAGCCTGGTAGGGAATTTCAAACTGGACTTATTTATCGTGACTTTTATTACTTCCTGGTCTGTCACATTTCTCGCGGTGTGCACTAACAGCAGGGGAGCTCACATTGCTTGTTTCGGCCCACAGAAAAATTAGAACAATCTATAAAGCATATAGAGTTTTAAATGAAAAATTTGAAGCAACATGATTTTTATAGAAATCTTCCGATTGAAGTTTTGACATTAAATGACAGCCCCCCCCCCCCCCTGTGGGGTCCTTGTCAAAGCTGTAAAAAGTCATATATTCAGCACAAGGCCACGTTGATTTGATTATATGGATGGCATCCTCTTGTATCTCCAAAACCGATGCCTGCGTGCGAAGAAATGTAAAGTTTGGCCAAAAATAAAAGTTACCTTCGTTATACCCCTGTCACATTTGACGAAAATCGATCGGACGACGATTCTGCGGCAATCGCCCGAGCCTCGCTTATAATAATAACTTCACAACGATTATACAAGGCACAAAGTATGGCTTATATGTGACAGTGGCGGTTTTCTGGTGAAAAATACGCGCAACCCTCTGTCGATATTAAATATGGCCAATCTTCCATCGATACGCCCGAAGATCGTGGATAATGTTGCAGAGTTATTATGAAATCTATGTGGTCAGGATGACTGAATGCAAAATAATATGGTACTGTATACCAGACAATAGATTCTTCATTTTAGTGATTTCATGCCTTATCTTTTGATCTCGGAATCTACACTGCAGCTGGCATTTTATGATATGAGTATACGTTACCCGATATTTTTGTGTAATCTACGGCATGTATGTGTTCATTTTACTGCTGCTTTTTACGATATACTGCCTGATTCAAGCCTTCTTTCTTTGGAAGCGGCCGAAAATTAATGCGCGCGCGGATGCCATTCACTGATCAATTGGTTTATTCATACACATACATATACATACATACATGGACATACTAAAACAACGTTGCAGCCTGTTATACCTTGCAGTACAACTGGCTTAGTTTTAGTCTTTTAAAAAATCTTAATATGTACAACAGAACATACTTAACAATAGTCATATAATCATACAATCAAAGCAGCATGGCCTTGTCGTGCGCTTTTTGTAGTCGGTGGACTCTAGTGCCTGTTACGTGCCATGAATGTATGAATTCAGAGTACAGATAGAATAACACGTAAAACAACAACAGCAACAAGAGAAGCACGTGACCCCGGTAACCTTAGGGGGGCATGGCATTTCAGGTGCCCACTTAAACGTTTCCTCGTATTGCTCTCAATGTTTACCCACATGTCTATAGAAGCCAACAGACCATTTAGCGTAGCGGTCATAGGTAAAAGAGCACAATAGTCTACTTAAAGCTCAAGGTTCAAAGCTAAAGTTGCCATGCATCATCGCATCTCCGTTTTTAAGCCACTGGGTTACACATATATAAGTCACTACAGCAAGGGCCAGTCCACCAGTAGTGAAGTGTGTTTAGCTTCAATACTCTTCCTCTTTGCAGAGAAAGAAGTATGTAACATTTTTAAGAGTCTTCCATATGACCCGGCTACAACATCCAGTCTTCCTTCGTGGTCTTCTATTCCAAGTATTGTCTGAACTGCACGTTGTTTAACTTCCGAGATCGAGGGATCGGGTGTACCAATGCGCCACGGCAGGATGATTTCAAAGCGAGAGTAAAAGGGGACACTGGCTGATAACAGTCAGAAGTAGCACCCCTGAACCTGCCTTCACCCTTAAACCGATTTAGCAGGAATTAAACAGAATCAGCCGGAATGAATAATTTGCAAAATTCGTACCACTCTCGTAGTATAGTACAGCCTCCCTAGAACACAAGGAACATATAAAGAATCTTTATTCAGACAGCATTCCGGCTCATTTCGATTCTCGTGTGAAGGAGTTTTTAAGCCCTTTAGTTACAAATGTAGACCTGAGTCTGGCTGACGTGTCGGCGAGCTCAAAATGGGCATTTTCGGCCAAAGTACGGTCGACGTCCTGGCGGTTAAGCCCCCTTTACAAATCAAGAATTTAGCTCGGCCGAGTTGTCAGCAAGCTCTAAATTACGAGGGGGTATGGCCTCGATGCCGACGAAGAAACTCTGCCATTTGTTCGTAGGTATCAGGGTCATGCCTCCTCGTGATTTAGAGCTCGCTGACAACTCGGCCGAGCTAAATTCTTGATTTGTAAAGGGGGCTTTACAAGGGCTTCGAGCGGTTTTTAGCAGTTCGTCCGTTTGTAATTTAGGCCTCCGTTTGATGTCATCTGTGCATCAAAAAGACAGAAAAGACAATACTAAGTAACTTAATCTTTCCAGAATGATACAACGAGCCCAGTTCAATTTGAGAAGTGGAAGATTTTAAGCGAAAAAATACGGCCGACGCTCGGACAATTTTGAAATTCGGCGAGCTCCAGCCGGTGTTTACCTAAAATCCAAAAGCAGGTATTGAGACACCTTTACACAAGACGAAAATCGTGCTCCGCTCTCACTGCGATCGGAAACGTATGTGTGCATCGTTTGGTTTCATTCTGAGTTTGGTTTATTTGAAGTCGCAGATCTAGAGAGAGCGTGGCCAGAGCGCCGTCTTGGTAGAAATGGGGCTAAAAATCACATCATATCAAATGTGTTTGCTGTTTGGTTTGTGAGTTAGGGCACTTAGTTGTACACAGAACAAAATTTTTAGCCGAAAATAAATCCGTATAAAATGTAACCGTCAACGCCTAGAGCTTGAGAGCTACTTTTTTTTTAAACAAAATTAAATGTCTTTACTTCCTGCAGACTGAGTGACCAGGTCGTAGATAGCCGGTGTAACTGCTCTAAAAGGGCTCTAGTCTTCGCCAACGCTATTCCGAAAGACGAAAAGGAGGAGGTGCTACAGAGGAAAAAACAAGAACTACGCAAGTACAGACTGAGGTAAGCAGTTCAAAAGAACGTATATTGGAAGTTGAACATTAATGTCTTTTACTCACAAATAGGATCTATGAACAACCAACAACTTGCAAGCAGATCATCAGAATCTAATAGTTACACAACTCGACAGTTTTAAGTCAGTTTTAATGCTGAAAGTTTAACTTAAATCGTTCTGTATCTGTATCTATATAGTCGGTATAACCGCCGTTCGGCGTAACACACCAGCTTCGCAGGCACGCGGCGCGGCTGCAGCTGGTTATATTACACCGAACGACCCGTCACACCTAGCTTTTGCACATCTATCTGCAAGCGTTCTTTAATTAAAACTACCCAGAGAAGATGCCTCTACTGTACTTGGCGATAACAAATTCCACTCTACGATAGTTCTGGGAAAGTACGAATTTTGAACACATCAATCCTAGGTTTCTTGTTCGTTTTTGAGCTGGCATTAGATACTTATCAGTTGGTACGTCCACCAGTTTAATGGTCATTTTTTACATGGAAAGTTTGGACATTTTCCTTCTGTCTTCAAGTGACATCCACTGCAAATCTGTTTTCATTTTGGTAACACTAGAATTCCTGTTGTAGTTGTTTGTACAGAATCGGGCAGCTTGGTTCTGTACCCTTTCCAGTTTATCGTTGGCCTCCTTAAAAGCATTATCAGTCACTGATGGAAGCTTGCACTGGTAAAAGACTACAGAAATAAACGAATAAATAACAACCGACGATTCGGCGACCGTCTATCACAGTTTTAGAGCATTCCTGATTAATGCAATAGAATTTATCGCAGATAGAACACCCGCAAAGAATGCCGAGATAGATTGCGTTTAACCCATGTTTATATTGAAGAGCGCTGTGTAGCACTGTGTTGTTATGCATTTGTTGGTGTAGGCAGGTACTAACATCTGTTCTAAATAACATTCTAGAGCGGTGACCTAAGAATAAAGATCACTTAAAGTTTTTTGTTCAAATGTTTGTTTAAGTTTTGCTGTGTCTACTGCTATACTGTTAAGACGGACACTTCTAGTCTTGACAGTATGTTAACTACACTGTTCTCTACTGTGTGTTGTGTACTATGTATATGTAGTTATGTATGTTGATATATTGATTAGCACCTTAATAATGTAATCTACATCATGGTTATATTCTATTTGACCCTTACGTTGTCCCTGCTGGCCGATTTGATCTTTCATGAATAAATAGAAGTTCTAACAAACAAACAAACAAACAAACAAACAAACAAACAAACAAACAAAATGTCCCATCGATGCGCAATTTGGTGGCGATGTTGAATTTCGGCGAACTCTGACCGATCTACAAATCCGGCTGGCGTTCACGTGAATTGTAAAGCCAACGAACTAACGATTACGGAACTAGAATGCAAGTTTTAAACCTCCCGCTCATAAAAACATAAACACTTCAATAGCATTGCACTAACAACATGCATAAATATATGCGTTATATATACAGGGCATAAGAATAGCACTTTATGATACAGTGGCGGCGGCACAGTGGGGGCAGTCGCCCCCACAAAAATATGTTGCGGGGGCATGGTACTCTAAAAGCAGAGGTTAGGCTCCGGCTGTTTTTTAACGTTTTTTTTAAGTCGTTTTTATCGGGCTTTCTATTTTTTTTTGTATATCTTGCTGTGTCAAAACCTTTTTTGCTGGCGTACTTCAAGAAATATGACAAAATAGAAAGCCGATAAAAACGACTAAAAAAACGTTTAAAAACAGCCCGGGAGCCTAACCTCTGCTTGAAGAGTAGGGGCATGGCCCCCCAAAAAATCAAGCCGAATCCCATGTGTATTTTTTCACCAATAGAAATTTCATCAACCTACTAGTAGCTAGTCCACCAGCAAAATTCGCCCCAGAAAATGCAGGAAATGGTGTTTCAAGGGATCCAGATTTTAAATTTCCCCAAACCTCCCTTGCGACGGCTCGCGCCTTAAGCGCTGGACATGGTGAAAATGTATTGGGGAGCGTCGGCGTTGACACGGACCAAGCATCCCCCTTCCTGTTCTTTGTTCTATTCCCGGTAAAAGGCATATCCCTCTTACCATGTCTTTTACCGGGAATAGAACAAAGAACGGGAAGGGGAATGCTTGGTCCGTGTCATCGAGTAGGCTTATGAGAATTAGTGGAAGGGTCCGTCGTCACGGTAGGCGGTCTGTGATGTCACGCAAATGTTGCTCCCGACATGAACTCCACTTCGACCCTCCACATGCTCACAAATCTATCACCAATATTTTTCCCCCACAAAAGAAATTTGCTGCCGCCGCCTCTGCGATATCATACATAGCGTCCGTATTCTTTGTCACGACCAGTGGAATAGTACCTCTTCATTCACTATGCGTATGCGTTCCGTTTCTAATCCGTACTTTAGAACGGAGTCCGCAGCGGACACGTTGCTGTTTGCCAATGGCTCTGTGCCCCTCAGCTACCCAACCCAGGGTGTGACTGTGGTTCCAGAGGGGGTGGTGGAGATACCAGGTATGACACATTGCCAGGTTGGTTTGTACATCTTCACATATTTGTGCAGACCTGTGGTTACTGTCTATATCTACTTGTCACGTCACAGAAGTTAAATGTTATTTGGTAACGGATACCCATGATACACTGCGGTCAGTCATCACCTGTTTACCCCCCTCCCCCTCTTTCACACACTCTCTCTCCCTCTTCCCTTCTTTCTCTCCCCCTCTATCTCTCTCTCCCTCTCTCTCTCCCTCTCTCTCTATCTCTATCCCTCTCTCTCTCCCCTCTCCCTCCCTCTCTCCCCCTCCCCCCTCTTTTACACACTCACTCTCCCTCTTACCCCCCCCCCCTCTCTCTCCCCCTCTCTCTCTCTTTCTCACTCAACTTTCTCTCTGTAATGATCAATATAGTTGCCTGGACAAGACACAGCAGCTGTATTTTTACTGCTATATTTGTACTCATGCATTGTTATGACTGGAACAGTTATATGTACCACTTATGTTCTTATTTTGCTCAACATGTTGGTAGCTACTCTCAGGGACTTCATCTATGGTGGATACAAAAAAGTAAGGAAGGTAAATATCAACATGAAAAATGCAGCAAAATCCAAACGCAAAGATGTTACAAATCTACAAACGTGTTTGTTACATGTCGAATTTTTTATTCCTTTCCTCTGTTTGTGTTTTTACTACCGTGGCTGTTTGGGTACACTTTGGCCAGCTGTACTCCTTAGCCAGCTTTGATACTATCTTATGCCACTGGTAAATCTGCCTGAAAATCAGAACCCGTCCCAAATCATTCCTGGCCCTAGTCTTTCTTTTTTACCAGTAGCCCAGTAGCCGCCAATAATGAGTGTACTTCATTACATCATTTATAGAAATCAGTCACATTTGTTACTCTTATCGCTTTGTCTGTAGGTCTGAACGTAGCGGGCAACACAGAGAATGACGAATACCAGGTAACGTAACCATCTCAAGAGGTATTACAAAAGAATGGCTAACATTTATAGAAAGCTTACTGTAATTTTCATGTTCATGCGGCGTCCGTTGCAAGAACAGGAAAAGGCACCAATTTTTATGACTTCAGCGTAAGCCGTTCGGCCGTTATGCGACATCATGCGGGCCTCAAAAGCCCCCCGTTTGAATAGGGTTAAGGCCATAAAGAGTGGTAACTGAGCCATTTGAGGGTGTTTCTGGTGTTATGAAAATATCATGTTTGGATAATGCATTTATCTATCTATCTAGGTCTAATTTCTATGGTCTGTAAGTTACGTCGGTCAATATTTGACTTCTGACAGAGCGACAGCTTCAAAGTTCGTACGTGGTCAGACTGTTCATAAATCAATTTAAACACGGTTTGAACTCAGGTAACTGTCGGCTGAGTGCCAAACAACCCATACTGTAAGATTCCCCTGCATCAAACCATAATACTCAATCAACATAAAACTATCAATTTTCCTCAAATGTTCAACAACTAAGCTTATTGCACAGAAGACGCTGTAAACCATTGTAAGCATAAACTTTACACCCTTTCTAATAAATAAAAAGAAACAACATGTAACATTTTAGGTCATTTATTTTTTTTTGGTCCTACACTGTAAAAAAATAGTATCAAAATGAACTTTTTAAAACAAAATGTTTTAGACTCAATTCGTGTTATTGCACATGTTATTCTTCCCAACTATATAAGACTCAATATCATTCAGAAATACAGTTTATTGCAAATTTATACCCGAGGGCTAATTGCATGTAACATGAAAGGAGATAAACGAGAAAATGGTGATATAACAGTAAAATGTGTCTAATCTAGTCTAAAAGCTAACTGAACTTTTGCGGTTCGACTTCTAGCTTTTACTGAGACAGTGGAAGACGAAGGATCTCACTCTTGTCAAGAGCCAAAGACTCAAGTTCCTATTGTTTGTGTTAGCCTAAAGCTAAGGGCACAACCCGCCGTACGTGCAATTTGTCCGTACGTTTTTTTGGAGGCCACGTCCGCCATGTAATTCTGAAGACGTTCAGGCTGTACAGGGGGTGAATCCGCGAAATTTTGCCTACACTTTAAGTTCTACAGCGTGTCTGTGTGCTCCAAAATCCGTCGTACGGAGGCGGTACTTACCACTTATAGCCTGACGAAAATCGCGCCCCTAGCGGCCGGCCATACAATTGGGTATCAGGACAGTTCGGCACATGGACACTTCGGCCCGGACACTTCGGCCCCAAGTCAAGGACACTTCGGCCCCATGCCGAGGACACTTCGGCCCAGGCTCAGAGGACACTTCGGCCCTGCTAGTTCCTGTGCGCGTGGGCATGCTATGCAATGTACAAATTTATCTCGTAGCTCGCTGTTGCATGGACATTGATTTCGATATTTACGATGAACAGTTAATGCCAGTCGGGTATTTTGAGCAGTAGATTCATTTTTAAGCTGTACATGTAAGTTACTTATGCTGTACATTAAAAAACAAACATATCTGTAACAGGTCGCGTTGTGGAGTACTTTATAGGACTGATTAAGACGGCTTACTCCACATCGCAGTAGGTAAGGCTTCAGGTAAGCTAGGGCCGTACAGAAAACTGGAGCAAAAAGGGATCTTCATGCCCCGAAAACGCAAGAAAGCGTTATCGCTAATGGCACTTTTCTCGAGTAGACAGGAGAACACTATATAATATACTGTACAAGTTAAATCATACGTCCTAAAATTATACGTCATTTAGTCAATTCAGGCTACGTGTTAGATAACTATCGTGGAGTGGACCCGTGGCCGAAGTGTCCTCGGCTTGGGGCCGAAGTGTCCTTGGCTTGGGGCCGAAATGTCCCGATTGCCAGGGGGCCGAAGTGTCCATGTGCCGAAGTGTCCGACATTCTAATTAACTGCAGCCAGCGAGAGCTTGTGTAAGCAAAGGCTATTGCCACTTCCGGATCCCCGAAATATTGCTCACGTTTTGGCACGTAGACAGCACGTACTTGCATGTACGGCGGGTTGTGCCCTTAGCTTAAGTCAGTAAGTTTAATGATTTTTTTCGGTATCAGGACAGTTCGGCACATGGACACTTCGGCCCGGACATTTCGGCCCAAAGTCCAGGACACTTCGGCCCCAGGCCAAGGACACTTCGGCCCAGGCTCAGACACTTCGGCCTGCTAGTTCTTATGTGCGTGAGCATGCTATGCAATGTACAAATTCATCGAAAAGTTATGTTAAACGCAACGATAAAACAAATTGAGCATAAAGTCTTGAAACAAATAAATAAGTCTTGAAACATAGCAAACATACTTACCTACCACAGTTACATCTGGATCAGGCAACACGCTCTCGTGTAAAATCAAGATTATTCGCAGTAGAGGCCGCGTTTCTTTGTCAGACAATTTCAACTTGCAGGTTGTACTTTGTATTTTGTGGACTGGACCCGGGGCCGACGTGTCCTCGACTTGGGGCCGAAATGTCCTGATTGCCAGGGGGCCGAAGTGTCCATGTGCCGAAGTGTCCGACATTCATTTTTTCCTCTCTTTATTCATTGCACAACCACACCACACACGTTAGGTCAAACTGAACACGTCATATTACGGCGTGCTTGACGTCACAGAGACGCTACCCGAGGTACAAGTGGACGGACGACGTACCACGTGTCTGAGCATGCGCAGTAGTTCTCTCGTCCTTCTCAATCGCCAGCTGCAGACCGTGGTATATGTGAACACCGTGTACGACATAGATGGCACGGACTTAGGTGGGTTGGTGTATTGCTTTTATTTACCTTCATGAAAACGGCTGTAGTCTATTTGGGCTGTCACCTTCTAAAGGATTATCAAATGAATGAATGGTTCATCTGTGTCGGTAAAAGTCATCTAATTTATTGAACTAGTTTAACTGTTATATCCAACACAAAAATTGGACTCACCTAGATGTTCGACTAAACAGGACTGAACAGTCTTTGTTAAGGAATGAACAATCCACTACTGTCGTGACGTCACGTTATGCAGATAGAACACGTGACTCAGTAAGCAGTGGATCGTATGTCGCAGGACGTCCATGGCGCTCGCCCTCTCTGAAGTTGAATAGATTGAATGAGGACCTTTATCGCACATTTTTGTCCCACTGGGCTAAGTACAGGTCACATGGTAAAAATCATATAAATGTGACAATAGAAAGAACCATACAAATCTATATGTGTATATATACGTCTAATCTATTCTAGGACATTCGACTTCCTCTCGCTTCTTGGTAATTGCATAAATGTAGCTAGCTGTAACGTTATGGTTCGCTAGAGTTGGTTTGTCAAAAGCTGTCAGGAATACAAATTTCTCTTTACGGACAAAGTATCTGAAGTGGGGAAATGTATTCAACACATACTCAAATAGGCTTCTATCGCTATATATTGATGTTTGTTTTGTTTTCTTATTTTTGTTTTCTCAGTTCACTTTAGTTATTTGGATTATCAGGCGACATTTCCTATCAGGATCCGGGTCAGGAAGTCACCTCGTCTGTATGATCCTGGAAAAGGTTTTCCTTCTTTTACTATCGTTTTATTTTCGAATATGTATGTATGATTTTCAAGCCAACATGTATGTTCTATTTATGTCAGAGCACACTTGGGTAAGAGCACACTAAAACGCCTCGCTGCGATATGGTAGTGAAAACTTAAAGGGGTGGATACTGGTACAGAAAATTCAGGTCCAGGTTCGGACCAGGTCCAAAGGATCAGATCTAGGTCCTGAACCTGGACCTGATTATATAGAAAACTTGTGAATGGGCGATACTCAAAACATTGGTCCATTTTGCTACAAAGGTCATTGACGTTTCATAATCCTATCCGAATCGGTCCAGCTGCCGATTTTTTTTTCAGTTCCGGCTATTCTGGATAGGTCCAACAAGAAAAAAAAAAGGTTTTGTACCGGTACACCGTACCGGTACCTATTCCTAATAATGAAGCTAAAAAAATCGCACACATTTCTTTAAATTAGCAACTTGGAAACAAGATTTGAAAAAAATATTAAGTCTAGTAAAAAGGAAAAATATTGACACTATGCTATTCCTAGTTTTTGAAGGTTATTTACAGTCCCGACATTAAAAGCTACCATGTCCTTCCTTAGATAACGACATCCACAATAAGGTGACAATCATCACTAAGACGTTTCTGAGGTATCCGTCCGTAAAGGCTCTCATCAACAGTACCCGGATGTTCTACCCTAACATCCGGGTAATCATAGCAGACGACAGCCGGCCTGTGGAAGACCTTCAGGCGGAAAACACTGATCATTACGTCATGCCGTTTGGAGCGGTGAGCTTGTCTGGTTCGTTTGTGTACTTTTGGCAACATCTCTTGTGGAAACATTTACCTTTTATAGTGTCAATAGTTACACTTAAACCTGCCCAAGCGACCACCTCTTCGTAGCGACCACCTGGCCATTATGTCCGCTTTTTCTCCTCAGTTACGTTTACATTTCCTTTGCGTTTGTGAATGCAAGCAACGGTTGCAACGGTTGTGTAAAAAGAATATCATTATCTAGTGACGAAAAAGTCGATAAAGCTATTCACGGGGAGCCTTTCAAGAACTGTTTTGAAACATTTACTATATTTTCAGGGTTGGTTCGGTGGCAGGAATCTTGCCTTGTCACAAGTTACCACTCCGTACTTCCTGTGGGTGGACGACGACTATGTGTTCACCAAGGAGACAAAG